>NMRA01000002.1:1123115-1187968 GCA_002633005.1 Phoronis australis | reverse complement strand
TGAAGGAAAAGTTCCAAGTAGAAATTTGTTTCTGGCATTCTAATGCTGTGCTAATCTCGTATGTTGGTAAATTTGTTTTTAATTCTATGTTTCTGTGGTGCTTTAAGCAACTGGTGTATAGGATGTGCTTGTATTATGAAGATTACTCACATTTTGCCCCTAGCCTATTGAGGAGACAAGGACCATGCCTTTCCATTTTGCAAAGTATGCCCTCTACTGGCCACTTTATGGTACCAATAAACAACCCTAGAAGGATACCGTATGCGGTGCAATTGTGGGCGCATTTCAACGCTCCGCGTTGCTCTTGTTTTTTTTTTGCATCCGTCGCTGTATCTCCTTAACCTCTTTTGGAACCTTTGTGGAATTGGCTGATGTTTTCCTATACATGTGACAATGATCGACAGTGATTTTCAGAAGGATCCGACGACTTGTATCCCCTAGGGGCAATTTAATTTTTTATGTTTACCACTGTATGTTCAGTGTTCTTGGGTAGATTTCATGGAATTTTACATATAGGAGCCGGTGTTATATTTCCATGTTCCGAAGGATTTGTCGTATTATGCATCACGTAGTTGCCATTTTCATTATTTATAAATCCAAACCACTCCAAGGATCAGATACATTCCTGCTCAGAAGACTACGGCTAGTGTTGATTTTCGAACGGTCTGCATCTGCAGCCGTTTCTCGTTAATCCCTTGCAGGGTCTTAATGAATTTTTGCTTGTGTTTCTCTATTTGTGTGACAAGTAATGATGAATTTCTGGTGGATCTGAACACCACTGTGCCCCCTATTAGCAATTTTATTTTTTTTCATGTTTACCCTTGTATCTTCACTTCCTTGTCAAGTGGGCTTCTATCAAGGGGACGGCAATACCTCTCTATTTTCAAATAGATCCGTCGTATTCTATGCTACCGAGCACCCGAGCATCCATATTTATTATCTGTCGACCAAAGTGCTCAAAGGATGTTTAAGAATATCATGGATGTTTTCCTACTCACAAGGCCGTGACTGACTTTGATTTTTGCATGGGTCTGACTACCGTGGTGGCTCATAGTTGTCATTTTTTGTGTCCACAGCTATATCCCTTAACCCGTAGAAAGATTTTATTGAAATTTGACAAATGTATTCTTATAATCTGTGGCATCTCTTGGCCATTGATATAATGCTGATAAATCCCCCTAGAAGCACCGTTTGCAGTGCATTGTGGGTGGATTTTAATGCTCAACATTATTCTTGTATGGTTGGACATCTGTTTCTTTGTGGATGAAATTTCACATCGGCAAATAATCTTTGAAGCATGACCTCATTGTATCTGAAGTAGTCTTAATTTGTCTGTTTTTTATTTGCAGACTAATGATTTCCAATTTGTGAAAGAAAGTAATAACAACAATAATAAATTGCCACACCCTATCGGAAAGGAAAGGACAAACAGTACTTCTAGTGTAAGTTAATGTTGCCATATTGATGAGATTGAGCACAGTATCATGACTTGGTAAGCTGCACAATTTCTGTTAGATTGGACCTCATTAGCTGACTATCCATATAAGGGGGCTCAGCTTATTGGATTCCTCAGAATCACCCATTGGTTTAAGGGCATGCTTTGATACCCGTTTCGATCTGTGAGATCATTTCTGTGAAATAACTGAAAGGAACAAGTCCTGTATCTAAAGTCGCAGAATTCTATTGTTTTGTTATATTTCGCACAACTGTGTGATGTGTCGTGGAACCCTGTTGGTTTCATGTTGAATTAGCGTGTGACAGGGTTATAGGTTTTTTCTAATCGTCTGTGTTACGTAAAGCAGCTTCCTGGTCAACAGTAAACAAGGACCATCACCATTTTCCAAATAAGGATATCTCATTCAGTTTTCTGTGATGTCATGTGGAAAATAACAATCTATGATTGGCCAGTAATGGCAATGAGATTTTCCCGATTCTGATCAGATAACATATGCCTCATGAAGATATTTTTTCACACAAATGCCCTTGTGACCACATTTCATTAAGAGAGTGGAGAAAGTTATATTTTGGTGCCTACATGTACAGAGAATGTTCAAAATGGTCAAATTTGTTTGTAAGGTGCAGAAAACTTGTAACTTGAGGCCGCGCTTGGCTAATTCAGCGACTAAAATTTGAAGACTTTGGTAAGTGAGCCATTTGGGCTGAAGTTGTCACCAGCATTTGATGAGCTGAACTTTGCCTAATAGGTTGCTGCATAGAATTTTTCAATTCGTGCTCGAGTCTGGAAGCTCTGCGGGCCGGCTTCATATTAACTGATGAGCTAATTCTATTAGTTGACCTTGAACTTTTATATAAATATGTAAACTTTTAGTTGAGATAGTTTTCAGTAAGGGCTGTTCCAGCAAAATCTGTATGGGAGGGGTGGGAAGGCACTTTTATTTCGTACCCACCGCCCATAATTTTCATTTATTTCTCCAACCCATGACCCATAATTTTTAAATTATTTTTAATAGGTTAAAATATAAAATCCAACACTTGCAAAGAAATTGCCTCCAGGAGGACCTGTTAAGAACTTAGATGATTGACAGACCAGAACCAATATTGTCAAAAACTAAAGTAGCCTGTGAGCAATACTTCTGGCAGCCACCAGGTGTCTCTGTTCACCATGTGTCTATAATTTCAATGAACATTTTTTCAATTATAAGGATCTATCAATCTCAAACTGTCTCCACGAACTCTTTTATACTTCTATGTCAAGTGAATATTGGAACTTGTTTATCTTACTCCTCATACTTTTTATTTAAAAATCATCAATTTTCTTTTTTGTGTTAACACCAGTTTAGTGTTGCATAACTTTTCAATTCAATAGGACTGCAGACAAGCAGTTGGCTCAAATCAAGTTGCCCATGACTTGATTAATGGCTCAGTGAACATATTGCACTCTGTTCACTAGCAATATGGGCTTTTCTGTATTGGATTGTTTTGAGTTTTGAGGGCTGAAGTAACCAACCTGTCAACATTAACAGGTCAAAAAATACCACCCATTTTTAATGCATCACTTCTTACAGGAACGACCACCCATAATTTGTGTTTTTTTCTGAAGACCACCACCCATGAATTTTTATTTCTACTGCCGTCCCCCCCCTCCCACACGGATTTTACTGGAACAGCCCTAAAGGAAATGTCCTGTCTGTGATGTTCTATTGCTGGTGATTGCAATGTATCAAAAGGTAGGGCATATTATTGATGCAAACGTGGTCAGCAGTGTAGGGTTGTGTTGCCTTTTGTTACATAGCAGCAAGAATTCCTGTGAATAAAATGAAACATCAAAATGGCGTGTCTATTGTCAGGTTAATGTTCAGATAAGATATAGTACTCCAAAATTTGATGTTGCCTGGATGATGAACTGGGGCAGACATATATTGTTATAAGGTTTATGGTTTGTTGTCATTTTCAAACCCTATTAACTCATTTCTGATGGCATTGTTTCTTATTTCTTCTATAATAGGGCTCCAGTATACCAATGAGCATGACCGGTTCTTACTCTCAGACCCAAACATTGGCTGGTTCCTACTCTCAAAGCCAACCATTGCCAGAGCCCATAGGCAAGGGAAGGTCAAGTAGCACGTCGAGTAGTATATCGGATGTTAGCAGTGTAGGAATCTATCCAAGGGCGCCAGGCTCTGAGCGTGAGGATTCACAGGTAGGTAATAGTAACTGACTGTCCTGTTCTTCATACTGTGGGTGATCTGTGGTTAAAGCATCCTGCACACAGGCGAGAGGTTTTGGCTTAAATGCACTGCCTTGATCAAAGTTGTTTTCAACCTCCACTGTCAGCGTACTTATTTGTCTGTTTTCTGTGAAGATTAGTCCTTGTTTTGATGAGGAGGAAAGATTAGAAAGCTACCAGACCCTAACTGAGTTGCCGATCTTAGAACGTAAGCAAGTCTGAGTTAATGTTCAGTAAATCAATCGCGTGGAGGAGCTGATCTACCTACAGCACTATAGAATCTCGAGCATTCACTCATCAATTTCATGGAATTCCCAACATTCATTCATGGGTCTCTCTTATTTGCAGTTTCAGAACAAACTGCGACAACAGCTGCAAGCAATAGACTCTGAAACTGGCCTGACTGGTGGGGAGAGGAGCAAGCTGCAGCAACAGTATTCCTTGGCTAGCACCAACGGGCGTGGCTCTACCAGCAGCCCCTCTACCACACCAGTATCCACTGTTATGTCGCCCCTGGCTCGCCCGTTCTTCCCTCCCGGTGATACAGTGGAGTCTGTTGTAGGTAAGTCACTAGCAATCTGTCCGGGGTCTCGATACAATACACTAAGCTTATTTGAGTGCGTTCTCTGTATCAAAATTAAACAAGAATTTAGTAGTGAAAAGTGAATTGAATCTGCAGTTTTGGCATTGAACTTTTGTTGAGAGGAATTCATACAAAGGTTAAAGTGACATATCCTAGCTCTCCCAAATCCTCATTTCTGCCAACTGCCATCCATTTGGGGAAATTTTTGCTTCGAAACTAAGTCTATTGTCATGACTTTAGACTTTTTCCTGACTGATTTTGGACCCTATGTACCACGTACGGTTGAACACATGAATCCACTTATGGGTGGTTCTGTTTTCACAAATTCCTGTTCTGTAGTTGCGTGTTAGTTGAGTTGAATTAGTGCTTTGACTCCTTCTTTTCAGGCAATGCTTTAGATGAATCACAGCTGACCTTAAATTTTGACCTGGGAGCGTTGAGTATAGAGGCTGATGGTGATAATGACACCAACTCTGTTAGTAGTTCACTAAGTGCTGGCTTCTCCTCTTCAGCTGGTGAGTAGCTTACCATGTGTGGTCTTATGATTAACTATTGATATAAGTACAGATTAATGACATGCATTATATGTGCAAAGGATAGGAGTAATAACTGTGACTGTGAATTAAACACGTGAACTCTTGTCACTATTTAAAGTGGTATGATATAATAATGCACAGAAGCATTCTTGGAACGAACAAGTACTTCTTTAGACTGTATCACAAAGCACAATTATCTTTACTAAGTTGTCATTACGCCTCTTCCCACTCACAGGTTTTTCTGGCACAGCCACATCTAACCCGGTCAGCATCCCGTGTAGTGAGACGCCCCGCAGCACTGTGGGTAGTCTGTCACAGTCGCCACCCTCGCCCATGTCCAGTTTAAGTGCAGTGCTTGCCCCCTCGAAACAGAAACAGGAAGTGCAGTTGGAGCAGGTAACAATGACGTGTTGGGGGAGGGAGGAGATGTAGTGGAGGAGAGGGAGGAGATGTAGCGGTGGGGGAGGGAGATGTAGCACATTGATGGAACTTAAAGGGGCATGTTGGAAAAGAATCAGTTTTGGACTTCAAAGTTTTTAGAACTTCCATTTTTGCTTTAATGCTGATACCCTGTTGTCATACTTGAGACAACAAAAGCAATGTTTTATTTTAGGGACTTCTACATAAAAGGGCTTAAGTTACTGTATATAAGAGTGAAGTAATTAAATATTGCAATTGTTAACTTCTATTCTGTTGCTGCCTGTCCTCACACATTTTCCTGTGTGAGCTTGAACTCACGATTGACTCTGCAAATTCTGAACTCTGTGTAGAGTACTTTTCATGGAAAGTGGTCTTTATTTATGGCAATGTTGGTGAGAGCTTCAGGAATGCTGACAGAAACGTTCGCCATCTGTCACTGTTCTTACCATGTACTCTGTGTTTCCTATTGCAGGTTTAATAAAACATGAATTATGACGATAATTTTCAACTTTTCGAGAAATCTCTCCAAATACTATTAACATGACTTGACTTGCTGTATCCTTTGCTCATGCTGCTCTCCAGCTGCAGGTTTAAAAACGAATAGTCTCATTAAATTGTGAACATGCAAATGAAGTACTAATTTACAAACAACAGCGGGTCCTCCAGTGTGCCGGAAACCGTCTGAGAACTTGTTACCATTACAATCTCGCAAAGTCTCGTTTTGCGAGACTATTTTTATGTGCCCACTTTTTTATCTGTGGTCACATATTGCTGTCATCTCTGCCTGGGCGTCTGGGCGTCCGTGGCTGTATCTCCTAAACCCCTTGCAGAATCTTATTGAAATTTGGCAAGTGTGTTCGTATGGGGTTGAGGACAGAGGGCGACGAGTTTCGGACCAACCCGAATACCACTGTGCCCCCTAGTGGCAATTTTAGATTTTTACATTTGCCTCTGTATCTTCAAAGGTCCTCAACCGATTTTTGTGAAATTTGGCACATAGGAATCTTTTAATGAGTTGACGCTACCCTCTCGTTTATGGATGGATTCGAGGCATTTTGCGCCATCTAGTGGCCGTTTTTACTGTTTTCCGAGTCATTTTTTTGGCGTCCACCCCTCTAACAACCAAACCACTTTAAGGATGATTGTGAAAATTGGCATGTGTGTTCTTACTATGAGGAAGACAGTTGACGACGATTTTCCGATGACTTCGACTACAGTGGCGCCTCCTAGTGGTAGTTTTGTTTGTTTTTGCTCCCATGGCTGTATCTCCTAAACCTTCTACAAGGATCTTTATTAAATTTAGCAAATGTACTTATATGAAGTTGACAACAAACGACGATGACTTTCGAACAGATCGGTGTATCGGTGTGCCCCCTAGTTGCAATTTTGTTTTTTTACGTTTACCTCTGTATCTTCAAAGGTTCTTAACGGATTTCCATAAAATTTGGCACATAGACATCTATTAGTTAGATGATGCTATCCTCTCGTTTTCGGATGGATTCGTAGTTTGCACTACCTAGTGGCCATTTTTGTTGTTGTAAATGGCTTTCTTTTAAAGAAACGGTGACATTTTCTGGTTTTCAGACGGATTCGATGAATTTTGTGCCATCTAGTGACCATTTCGATGATACAAACAAAACCCCCCAAAAGCACACCATTTGTGATGCATTCGTGGGCACATTTCAATGCTCCGCGTTGCTCTTGTTTATGTAAATGAGTATGGTAGTATTTCAACATTACCGTAATGAAACAAGGCACAGTTTTTATTATTTTTTTATTTCACTATCAAATAACAATTGCATAATATTTGCAGTTACTATGGGTTTTTATGTTTGCACTTGTTTATAAGTGTATCAGTTTTGGTGTTTTCTTTATTTACAAATTGTTTTTTCCTGATTATACTTGTGCGCACAGTTCTCCAGGAGGTCTTTTGGTGGTGCTTACTACAAATTTAAATATTCACTGTTTTAATGAGACATGTCATCGTTAAGCTGCATGCTCTTGCTGTAGTCTTGCTCACTCCAACTCTTGTCTACTGCAGGCTCAAGCTGCGTTTCTGAGTCAGCCCAATCCTGGCCTGTATGCAGCACCTAGTTACTCCGACTTCAACTCGGCGTCTCCACAAGCCAACACCAGTGGTAGCCAATCACCCCTGTTTAACAGTAGCAATGGAACGTACGGTAGTGAAGTGCAGAGGTTACGTGACGAGTTAGCGGTGAACAAGTCAAAACTTGCTTCCTGGGAAGAGGGCATTGCCCAGGCAAGAAGTGTAAGTTGATTTAAACGTTACTGAAGTAGTATTAGCAGTTGTCTGTTCGGCTTGCTTCTGCTTACAGGGTTTAAACATTAAAACATTGTTTTATTTGTTAGAGTTTTGGCCTGAAAACTCCAGGCAAGTGTAGGAACCTGTCAAGTCTTAACATTTTTTTCAACATGGCTTGTTAATTAGCTTAGTTATAATTATCCAAAGCTTCGCAGAAAATGGGACTACACATATATTTAGGTCAGAATGGGTGAGGTTAATATGCACAAAACACCTTGCATTTCTTGTTCCTGAGTCGCTGATATATCCCTTGGTTGCATTTTGTGAAGCAGTTTTCTTCAGATCTGTTAGTCTGAGTAAGAAGAGAACAAGACGGATGTTAGCTGCTGTGGTTGGTTGAAACTGGCGGATTAACAATATGTGCTGTATGTTGTAATCTATTGTGTCGTTGGCAGGCTTGTGAAGCTTGGAAGACAGAAGCAGAAGAAGCCACGCGTAAAGTGAAACTTGCCGAAGAAAGCAGAAATCAAGCAATAAGAACGAGAGACGAGGTACGGCAAAAGTGTTTGAATATCTGAAAAGCAAACTTTATGAGTTTGTTTTGCAGTTAAGGGCTGTTACTTCAAGGCCAACATTTACTTTTTAATCACACAAACATGGTGACTAATTTTTTAATTAGAACCTGAAAAACATTAAACCTTTGTACAAGTTTAAATCAGGTTAAAAGTAATAGTTACAAGAATTTTTGTGCTTCTTGTTTCATAGTTTACAAACAAACTCGGCAAAACATTGAAGGTGTTGCCCCTTAGATTAACGTGAACTCTGAACTTATTTGTTGACATACTTGGCATTACATTGATGTGGTGAAATGTCATTGGTTGATCTGCTTGACTCTTAGATCGTGTGTACTGTAAACACCCCTGTCTTAGTATTTTCATGTTATTAAATGAATAGTTCACAAAAACATTATTTTGTTGGGAGCCAAGTGACTTATTGTCAGGATTTTGAGTGACGACTTAACTGACCAATCATAACGCAGCATGCTTGACACATCTTTGTTTCCAAGCCGCCATTTTACTCGACAAACCACACACTGTCGGGTAAACTTATTGTTTGTTTGTCAGGTGCCGTGTTACTTTTTGCTAGGGGGCGGAGCTTGCGATACATCAATTAGACCAGGCTCTATGTTAATATTAAGCGAACAGACTACTTTTTACATTTGTTATCTGATCAGCATGCATGTTGAGTGGTCCCGAGCCAAGGCCCATCCCTTTGAGTTCAGCGGTGACCCCGGATGGGGATCCAGACATAGCAGTGGTCTTTGCTCCCAAACTGTTTTCTACTTAGAACAGGTTACGATACTACATGCCTTACAAATACTAGGGTAATATTTTCTAGGCGCTGGTGCAGCTGTCTAAGTTAAAAGTTGAAGTGGGTCGTCTGAGTGCTGGTCCATTTCTGAAGTGTCTGCAGACTAACGCTGAGCTAGAGCTGTTATCGCTGAGTCAGCTAAAGTACCTTCAACAACAGTTAAGGAATGATCTCGAAAAGTTGGATGAGGTGAGCTGTGTTTATGTCCTATTGCAAGACTAATATGGGGCAACCGTGGTGATTGTTAGCCATATAATGTGCCTCCGTATGCCTATATGGGGGGGCCTCTAGCTACCACTTTCTTGACATTCAACCAGTCTGTTGCTGTATCTAAAGGCTTGCAGGACCTTTGTGAAGTTTGGCAGTTGTGTTCTGTGAACACGGTGAAGGATGGTGATGACTTTCAGGCAAAGTTGTTCACTGCTGTGCCATCTAGTGGCAGTTGTAGTTGTTTGCATCTGCTTCATGTCATCTTTTTGGTGCCCACTTTTTCGTCAATGGACCATTTGAAGGATCAAAGTTTGACAGATGTGTTCAAATAGAAAAGAGCACAGATAATGGTTGACTTTTGTATGCCTCCGACTACAGCTTCTGTTGTGAATGGTTTCATTTGTATGTTTTAAGTGTGGCTTCTGCTTTTACAAACTGTTCATATCACCATATCATGGTTGCAAGGAGGTTTGACTGGACGACCTTGGTTGAAAACCTTGATTACACTACACCATAGGTTGAGAGAGCCCTGGGAAATGTCCTGTATTAAATTGTAATAATAAATGTGTTATGTAGCCATTACGAGTGTCCACATGAAATGGAGCTACGTAGGGCGACACCAAGTGAGGCTATTTGTACTTTGTCACTTACACTGTCATCTTGGTGCTAATGTTCAAGCATTATATCGGGTTTGTGTAATTTTTGTCTGAAGACATTAGTGCCATGTCTTCAGTAGAAGTAGGACACAAGTCATCTATTATATTCATATTGACATAGTTTCTGTTGTAGTACGTCTCTTGTTTTTATTTTCAGCTGGTCTATCAGTGCTCGGCCATGAAATGCTTACTGTGTCAGGAGAGGAACCGAAGCGTGGCTGTGATGCCGTGTAACCACTGTGTTCTCTGTGACAACTGTGCCCTCAATTGTCGGCAGTGTCCCTACTGTAGGGGACCCATCACACACAAGTCCAGTGTAGTGCTGCCCTTATAATATACACACTTTTTAGGATTTTTAAATTGTGCCAAGAGTACTTTGGACTATGTTAGCCCCTGTGAACGTTGCCATCTGTTGGTAATCATGGAAAGAGCGATCTCTTGTGTTTTTTAGAATGACACTTCTGTTGGAGAATGAAACTGCAGCGTGTATACAGGTCAAAGGTTGGTTTCTAATGTCAATACAAAAAAACAATTGATAAATACTGGCTCCTGACTGGCTGTGTGCAGACGAACTGAGGCAGAGCTTTAACTCTAGGCCAGCTCCCATTCTTGTCTAAATAGTAGGAAATGAATAAATGCAAAATTGATATGGCAGAGTTATTTTGACTAGTGTTGTTTGAGAGGACTATTATTAACCCTGCTACCCTGACTAGTGGTTGACAGTTATCTGAGTGACCCTGACTAGTGGTTGACAGTTATCTGAGTGACCCTGACTAGTGGTTGGCAGTTATCTGAGTGACCCTGACTGGTGGTTGACAGTTATCTGAGTGACCCTGACTAGTGGTTGGCAGTTATCCTTGCCTCACTGACTGGCAGTTGATAGTTATCTGTCACACTGACTGGCAGTTGACAGTTATCTCATTCCCACTGACTGGCGGTTGACAGTTATCTCAGTCACACTGACTGGGGGCTGACAGTTATCTCAGTCAAACTAGTTGCTTATACACGAGACACGACTCACGGACCAATTAACACGGAACAGCTGATCAGGTGCAAGTGTGTGTGTAAACACGACTGACACGGAGCAAGTTGACACTGCGGTGGCCATTTTTGACTGTCTCTTGTATAAAAGCGACTACAGACTGGTGATTAACAGTTAGCTCTGCCGCACTGACTGGTTTAGCAACTACATTTGATAGAGAGGATTGTGCCTTGTTGAGGTTATGTAAGACCTTAGAAAAATGTTCACAATTTGGCTGACTTTGCAAAGAGCTGATTGGATCCTTCTGAAACTTCGTCAGATACTATACTGTACCACGCTTCATCATCAGGTCTCCAAAATACATTTAGGAATTGATTTTAAGATGTTTCTCATTAGGGATTTCTGAAATACGATTTTTATTTCCTATCAATGTTCCTTTCCTTTTTGCTAAATTTTACTAAAAATACATGATCATGCGACCCAATTGATGGCAAATTGGTGAAAAAGTAAAAAATCAGATTCTTCAGCATTTCTACTTACGTACAACATATACTTTTGTGGATCTAAAACTTCCAGTTTGTAGATCCTTGGATAAATACACAGACATGTCAGCAAGGCCTTACATAACACTGAACAAAGAAATTCGTTGAAAGCATGACAAAATTCATTGTCCATAGATTTATGTTTGCCTTCCTGGAGCTTATCGAGTTATTGAGACAGCTTTTTGAGCCTTAGAGGACAGAACTGTAACTGAACATCAAAAGTGAAATTCGCAGTCGGCTTGAATGTCAGTGAGTTTTTATAAATATGTGCACATTTTTACCAGTAAACGCATCGTGGAAAGCAGCTAAGTGATGGAAGAATTTGCAAACTGGCTTTTAACATTATCTAGCACGAATTTAGTAGTGAATCAAATGAATCACTTGATCATCAAATCTGTCAATGCGAATTATTATGGCATCACCTCAAACCAGTTTAATATTTGAAACCAATGTACATTACTGAGTTTGTTGTTTGAGATGTAAGACATTTCTCAGCGGACATGGCAGGTTTACTTGTGCAAGAAATGTTGGTTTTTGAAAGACGTACTTGGCCTGGACCATTGTTTGGTCACATTGTTTTATCATTATGGTTGATTGTTTTGAGTATTTATTTTTGCTACTATATTCGCTGCAGTACATTTTATAATTAAAAGTTTTAGGATTGTGATATGTATAGGTTGTTACTGTTCTGAGGAAGGTTTCAGGTATGTGAGATTGTTGGCAGATTACTTGATGGCATCGTTGTGTTTGATTTCCCCTATTATACGAATATAATTAACAAAATATTATGTAATAAGATATTAACAGAGGATTGATAAGGAAGTGTTGCAGACCAAGTCTTCATATCAGGCATGTTTCTCCATGGACTTTTTCAAGTGGGACACTTTGCAAAGCTTAGTGTTGAACTGTCTGATAAGTTAAGTACTGGATTTGATCTATGGTTTGATCGACAATTATGATTTAGTTGGGAATAAATTTATTTGCTATATAGAGTTCCAAGGTAAGCATGTTATCAGGTGAGAAATATTGGCAGGTTGTCTGTTTGTCAGTATTACATAACATGAAGTTGTCTGGGAGGCTGTGTGGCATACATTCTTGGTAATAGTTTTCAGTAGGATTTTATGACGACAGGAGATAGTTCAGTTGGGATAAGCTCGTTTTAAGAATTCATTGCCAAGAGGGACACATGTTTTAAGATGGAGATTCTTTATTTCTGGATCTTAAGGTTTCATAAAATTTTGAGAGGCTTGTAGAACTGTGCCTGCAAATTCCAATTGATGTCAGTCAGCTATTGATGTCATGTGATCTCTCTGGGTCATGACCCCAAATTTTATTTGTTACAACTGACCAGATTACTGTTGGTTTTAAATATGTCTTGCACTACAATTTAGACAGTTGTGTCACCATAGTAAGAATGATGTCATACTGTTTGTAGATTTGAACTCATTGCTAATTCTTCTGCCCAAAACGTTTTCTGTTACAATAATAAAACAATACTTAACTGAATCAATGCTACAGGTGCCCTTTGTTTAAATTATTAGTTGTTTTTTATTCCTGGAAATGAAAGTGCACAAATGTAGGCTGCTCTGAAATTGAACATAACAATGGCATAACCAGACGTGCCTTTAGTAGACGCTAGGACCTACGCTAGGACCTAGTTAAAACCTAGTCAAAGTCATGTGTTCTCATTCAGAATGCACAGCAAAATCTCACGTAATCTCGCGAAGTCTTGCTTTTTAGCGAGGTCCTAGCGTTACTGAACGGGAGGCAGTACTTGTAATTTTCCTCTTTTTTGGTTTCAGTTTCCTCTTATTTGATTTCCAGTTTCCTTCTTTGTCTCTTTTTAGCATTATTTAGACGTTATTCTTGTAAAATATTTATTTCAGTTAAATTTTACAACACAAAAATATTTCTAGCACACAAACCCATTTGTGGAATGATGGGTCACCTTGAAATTTTTGCTCTTATTAAACATTGGTCATTCCAAGTTCTGGTACACGTTGAATAGCTTCTTGCAACTTACATGTCATGCTCCACAATAACAGCATTTCTGTTTGGCCCAGTGGCAGATTTGGGGGGGGGGGGAGCAAGGGGGCCATGGCCTTGGTATAACATCAGAGGTATAATGTAAAAATCCTCAGCATTTTTACAGACCCCTAGAAACGCTGGAAATATTCCCTGACCCATGTGGTGTCCTGCATGCAGACATTTTTATTTTCTGCCTTTTCGCGATCAGCTTCAAGATACGACAATTGTAACTTTGGTCAAACCTCTGTCTGGGGTTAAACCCTTAAAATACTTTTTGTTCTCAGCCAAGGATTTCTTACTCTGGTACCCCCGGTAGATGTGCAATTTTCATGTACCGCGGGCATGCGGTTGTTTACAGCGTCCTCTATTGTGAACTTCGTTTTTTTCCAAAAAATTAGCGCCGGCTCAAAACGTGGGAACTTTTAAATAAAAAATTGGAAGAACAATTAAAAGAAAAAAACGTTAATCGAGATCCACGAAAATCTGTTTTAGCATATTAAAATATACGAATTTTAACAACCGGTTTTTCCTCCCGAATTTTGACGCGGCTACCTCAAAGCTATATTGGTTCCTAGGTCAAAGATCCTATAAAATCTTTGTCTACGGGCCGGACTGAGCGAAGCTGTGCGAGGGCTTCGCCCTCTACTCTACTACTACCGGACTGAGCTCGGTCAGTGCTCCCGGGGGCAGACAATCTGGTATCGATTTATCAACAACTAAAGGCGGGGTTTTCTGATCAATGAGATGATAGCTGGACAGTTTCGTGACACGTCGTACCCTTGATAAGTGTATAAAGTTCCATGAGGCCTAAAATATCAGTCTAATACAGACTCATACTGAAACGTGAAATTCATTATTAGGGGTGGCACCAACCATTCACGGGACTTCGCTGAACTTTTGCTCTCCCCGGCCTTTGGCCTATATCGGCGCCATCTGCCCCCCTCATTAGTCCCCGCATAGAACCAAGCAATTTTGTACCGACGCTGCACGTAAGTAGGAGAGTTACCCCGGCCGGGGAGGCAGCCGTCAGAATTTGAATAGACTTGTTTCAACGAAATTTCTCGGACCAGTGAGAATGAGCCCGCATAGATGATCCAAAGACGTCTCTGGTTGAAAGGGCAAAATTCCGGGGTCCGACCCTGGTAGTTGGCAAAATCCCTTGTTCATGGATCACTCAGTTGGCTGGTAACGGACAAATCTCCAATGCACAGGGTATCCCAAATTTACACTCAGTATAATGTTGGAATAGGTTATAGTTTATTTAGTTCCCTTGTATGAGACCGCACCCGGCGGGCCTTTTGATGTATGGCTACACCTCGTTTTGTGCCATTGCGCAATTTCTAGGGGGAAGTCGGCAACTAAAAAATATCGCAAAAACAATCAAATCCGGCTGTCAAGTTAACTGTGAATATGAATGCGTTTAATTTGATTAAAAACTTGATTCCTTTATGAAGCCCTGTCTGTGAATTATTTTGTCCCCAAGCCAATAAACTAGAGTGTGATGGGCGAGGTAGGCAACAATCGTCTATATTACTTTGCTGTCGGGCCTTTCCCAACTTGTTCGCTGAAGCATCACCGCTGCAATTTTTAAATTATTAGCTTGTAACTGTCAAAAATAATCTATGAATCAGTCAATTTTCGCAGATCGGGCATAAACATGTAAATCATTAGAAACGTACTGGTAGGCCTACACTGTACATAAAGCACTGACGCGTACCCGAACCTGGTGTCTTTTCTCTCCGGCTTCTCCATGTTTCACCGTCTTTCTTTTCGCAGCTGTCCCAACGTCACGACTATGCCGATTGCCACGGTTTAACCCTTAAACCTACAAATTATTAGGGTAACATCCTACCTCAACCTATAATAAAAAGCTTACATTAAGAAGTCTGCAGATTTCGTTTCACTACGACGAGAACTAAGGGGATCCAAATGCATGTAAAATTAACCAATTACAAACTCACGTTTTCAACCAATAAGATACTTGTAAAGTTCTAGTTGACTGAATTTTTGACCAATAGCAAATCGACTTATTTGGCCAATCACAGATAGGGTTATGTGACGTCAGTCGTATATATACCTTTTATGCGAACTTTGATAAAATTGCCCGGTACAAATTGACTTGGCTTTTGTTTTCATAGAAGCACGAAGGTAAGAGATTTCATCCATTGAAATGAATGAAACCTTTACGTTAGTTGATACATGTGTTCCACAACATGTCAAGAATTAGTAAACAATTTCACATTTAGTTTTATGGTTAAATTTAAAGTAAATAAGGATGTAAATCTCCGGTACACAACTCGCCGTTAAACAGTTTCCGCCATTTTGTTTTTTGTTGTTATCTGATATCAGTCACGTTGTCTGGGAAAACATGAAGCATAATTTCCATTTCTTCACTTTCAGTAAACTAAGATGGCACGTACAAAACAAACCGCCCGTAAATCTACTGGAGGAAAGGCTCCTCGTAAACAGTTGGCTACAAAAGCCGCTCGTAAGAGCGCGCCATCGACCGGAGGTGTAAAAAAGCCACATCGTTACAGGCCAGGTACTGTTGCCCTACGTGAAATCCGTCGGTACCAGAAATCAACGGAATTACTCATCAGGAAGTTGCCATTCCAGAGGCTTGTTCGTGAGATTGCCCAAGATTTCAAAACAGATCTCCGTTTCCAGAGCGCCGCCATTGGTGCTTTACAGGTATGGTAGAGTTGATGACATGGTTCTGTGCGTTTTTGGTATGTGAACTAATACTTACCTGGTTACTCAATGTACATAGACTTAGTCTGTTGGTGGCTCATGACGAGTTACTGGGTTCGCAAGATGTGTGTCCACAAAAAGTGCTGCACCTACATTGAGCTTGTCAGTTTCTGATTATTTACCAAATTTTCAGTGTCAGTGAAACATTACGAAGTGATCCTGAGCAAGTATGTTGACTGTATCTCAAGACATGGTTCTAGTTATTTGTAGATGGTATTTACTGTGAAGTTTTAAATTGCAATTGCGAACAGTCCAGAGTTTGAAGATGAACCCATTGCTTTGTCTTACAGGAAGCCAGTGAAGCCTACTTGGTTGGACTGTTTGAGGATACCAACTTGTGCGCCATTCATGCCAAGCGTGTCACTATCATGCCTAAAGACATACAGCTGGCCAGGAGAATCCGTGGAGAACGTGCATAAACACAGTGGGGATCATGCCATCATGAACTATCTTTTATATAACGATGACATATAGACCATTGTTTTAGTTTCCTGTAGTGAATGATCTGGTCTTGGTGTGAATGGTGACAATTCGCTGGCAGGATTCATTTTATCATGGGTCTTGTGGAAATTTTTATTGGTGTTTGTAACTTATTTGTCTCGTAAATCTGTCTTCGTGTTTGGCTTGTGAGTTAGATACCAGTGTTTATTGGGAATCTTTCAACAAGTTTTCTTGCATGCCACAAGTCATAGGTAGGTAGGTGCTTGTAAATATTTGCTTCTCAGATTTTGTTTGCATCTACTTTCGGCGATTTATAAATTTTGGCAAGGTGTCATGCATTTAGCTCTTTTGAATTTAATCCACAGGGTTGAGTCTTAGCCCATCCTCACATTTGTAGTGATACCTCATACCAGCAATACACGTCATTAGCCTACAAAGAATAACCTTTATTTTGTATTCTTTATCAAATAAATGTAGTTATCATATTTTTGTACATTGTACTTCTTTCTGGTCTAGACAAGTGCAAACGAGTACACTTGTGCGGTGTAACAATGTGCAGAGTACTACCAATCGCACACGTCTCTAACAGTGTATCAGTCTGCCCCTCTTCCTCCACTTAAGTGCAAAAGTTTGTGTTAACACATTTTGTAGACTTGTCCAGGATTAATAATTTGAAAGCTAATTTTTTCTAGAAAAAGCAATGCTGACAAGAAAATGACAGTTTTAACAATTCAGTGTCTTCATTTTTGTTGATGACTGGGACCAGTGTTATCAAGTCTTCTATTTTACTGCGGGATGGTGGAAAAGCCATGGCCTGTGTCCAAGATGTCCAAACATCAGTGCAAGTTGCTGCCAACTGAGGTCATCTTAGTGGGTGCCAGGGAATGTAGGATTAATGACCACTAGGGGGGGAGGGGGTTTGAAGTAATTAATTTACTGGAAGTAGCTACTGCATAAAGACATTGCCAAATGTTAAAAAAGCAACGCAACTATATTCTGAAGAGTTCAATTCACAGGTTAAACCGCATAACTTAATCATTTCTACAACTGGGATTCTGGATATTAGCCATCGTCCATCTGATCACTGGCAAGACCCAGTATCGTGTGTATCGTATATAATATTGAAGTGCCCATAATCCACTTGAACATAAACACAATTGCACTGCCTCTAATGCATATTTAAGTAATCACAAACCAGTGCTAGGTGTATGTGTAACAGCAGGACACCAAACATGTATAAAACATCAGTCTAGCAGAAGTGAATGATCAGAAAAGATGGATTGGTGAACAAGAGCAGTATGTTTGTAATGCGTACAGGGTGTAGATAGCAACTCGGCAATGTCCTCAAATGGAAACACAATCCCATACAAAAATGACACTAGGGGACAGCAATGCAGTCAGACATGTTCAAAAATCGTCTGGGGTCACAATCGCATTAACTGATTAGGAATATACTTGCCAAATTCCACCAAGAACCTAGTGGTTTGGCCGATGGAAAGACGGATGCCACAAATCGACACAAAAATAAAAATATGGCCACTAGAAGGCGTGCACTATGTCAAATCCTGAAAATGAGTACGTTTCATCACCTTGTAATAGAAACCTATCTGCCAAATTTCATAAAAATACGTCAAGGAACTACAAAGATACAACGGAAAATAGGAAAGAAATAAAATTGCCATTACGGGTCACACAAAAGTATGCATTATCTGCAGTTGGATTAGGAAATACAGCCATGGACGCAAAAGAACGAAATCACCACTAGGAGGCGCCATAATATTTGAAGCCATCTGAAAACGATCTTAAGCTATCATAGAAACATATACGCCAATTTCCATAATTGTCCTAGGTGTGGTTTAGGGCTGTTCCAGCAAAATCTGTGTGGGGGGGAAGGCAACTGAAATAAAAATTTACGGGTGGTTGCGTTTGATTTAAATTCAAAATGGCTGATGGTCGTACTTCAAAAAAATAAAAATTTGCAGGTCATTGTTGTTTCATTGGGCCAAAAATGTTTGATGGTGGGTAATTTTAGTAAATTTAAAAACAATCCGCACAGAATCAAAAACTGAAACAAAAATGCAACTTGCAAAAAGCTCCGACTTTTTCACTCCCTCCGATCTCCTCATCGGCATGCCCATAACACCAGTTAACCACAGGTGCTCGAATTTCTCGATGGCGAATAACCATATATAAGAAACATATGTTTTCTTAGTAATGAATTACGTTAGTGGTGATGGAGGAACAGAAAAATAAAGCGCCTGTGCAGACAACCACAAGAACAAAAAAAAATTACGGGTGGTTGCATTTCAAAATTACGGGTGGTAGGTTGAATAAATGAAAAATATGGGTGGTGGGTGCGAAAAAAGGTGCCTTCCCCCCATACAGATTTTACTGGAACAGCCTTTAGTTGGTTTAGCGGTGGACTCCAAAAAACTAGGTATAAATAGTAAAAATGGCCACAAGGTGAGAAGCTGGCGTCATCCCACAAATAGCTACCTAACTGCCAAATTTTATGAAAATCTGTAAAGGAACTCCAAAAATACAGAGGTAAATGTAAAAATACTTAATTTGCCACCAGCGGCAGAGCGGTAGTCAAATAGGTATGAAACTCGTCATCACCTATCTTCAGCTTCATAGGAACACATCTGCCAAATCATATCTAAATTAGGCTTAGGAGATACTGCAACAGAAATGACACCAATATGTACCCACATAATTAATTATTGTATCATTGCACACACTAAAACACACAAACCAAGGACTTGGACGCGGCACATTTACAATATTTTTCTCTAAGATATAGTTCATGTTGATTTTCCTTGACGTTCGTATCTGTCTTCCATTTGGTGCAAGTAGTTTTTATGACCTTGCACAGTTTGTTCTTCAAGTCCAGGAATTCTTTCAAAAATCGTTTTCCCCAGTTCTTTATCAACATCATTTTCTTCCCGAAGCATGCAGAAGTAGATTAGGAAGATTGCTGAGCTGACAGTTATTATTGGCGCCTCATACCAGGGGGCGCTCCTAGTCTTCATAGCAAACGTATCCTGCGCTTGCCAATCGTGAGCTTTGCTCTTCGAGTACTCAACTGGTCTGTCCATACTGGGATTATCTGCGCTCTCAGATGACTTCAGCCGTTTCTGTCGACAACCTTGGAACCTTGAAGAGAAATTGATATCTTGAATTTACTCAACACAATACAATAGCATAGCTCAATACCAGTTGTCTTTCCAGAATTAAAATTTGAGTGAATTGAGAACAATACTGTTAATGGCAATGTTTGTTTTCACAATGAGTAGTATTCCTAGTTCAATTTTGTTATCATATTCGCCTGCAGGCACTTATTAAATTAAAAATCTCAAACAACAGCAGGCAGGATTTCAGCCGAGAACTAAGCGTTAAAAAGTGACCCTTTAAACCCCGTGTAAGATTTAAGCCCATCAACAGACAATTCTGGTTAAAAACTGGCAATTTGGATTTGTGTATGCCACTACACAAGAATTATTTAATATGAATAGGCAGAAAGCTTACATGTGCATCTGTGCTGCTTGTGCCTCAAACCCTATTGGATACAAGTGGTACTACAGTTTTTACAACTGGAAATGCATGTATTGGATAATGGTTGAACGGGATGGATTTATTGAAGTTCTTAGCTAGAGCAACAAAAGTATAAAATCTATTGTTACAATGGTTTCGATACAAATGAATCACTCATCGCTGTTGTCTGCCAAACATTCAGTGAAACCTAAGAACCAATACGAGATACCATGGACGATGGCTCTCTATTCATCAAGTGGGACATATCTCCACCTGGAGTGCATTTGGCTTTATTCCCATCTCGGCAGAATTAGGCCTACTTGAAAAGAAAACTACATAACATGGCAACAACAAGGAAATAGTACCAATAACATGCCAAGTTTTGTTCACAGTGAATTCGCAAAAATGATGTAACACTTTTCTAAATTATAATTCCGTTTCATGAAAATCAAGCCGCTCATGAAAAAGTGAAACATTTATTAAAAAAAAACATTCATAACACCATTTTCGAGAGCAGTGCATCAAACACAGTACCTGAAAGTTCCATGTGAGTGATCAGTCATTTGTGAGATAGGTTACTCTTAAGTTAGCCAAAATTTGAATATTTTTGTTCTAGGTCCTACAAAATCGATTGCAAAATGTGCTGTCAAAACATTGGGTGTAGCCAGGACTACTACGAGTTACATAAAAGATAATACAAAGAACTATAATCACTAGAGATGGGATTTCCTCACAAACATTCATACCAAACGAATTATGTTCAACAATCAACGATACACCAGTTTTATTAATTGTTCAACGATTTAAGGGCTGACGACTGCTCGACCAGACTATCAGCGAGTCCGAGGGCGAGACTTATGCAACTGCCGACTGAGTAACAGTCGACAACGTCAGGTCAACAATAAGTAATTCCTTACAAAAGGAACCACAACACCCAACAGTGATCCAACGACGAATAAAATGAAGATACCTGAACATAATAACGAAAACCAGCACTTACGTTTTAGTAATTCTGGGGAATAAACACCGACAACGAAACATCTTCGCAACGGAGGCCGCCATTTTATTTACGCTCAGCGACACCTTGTATTCTATACTTGAACTGCATAGTCGCAATCAGCTGCCTTCGCTTTACGTGTGGTTACGCATCAAGGAAGCCATTTCCGCGAAACACTTCAGGACTAATCATTGTACAGAATTAAATATTAGCCCTACTTATTGTTTTCATTTTTATATGGCATTCAGCATGATTTTTTCATCACGGTCATAGCCACACGCTGCACAAAATGAACAGTATTTACATAACACTTAATGTGAAGCACTTCGAACACCTAGTGTCGGAAGTCAAGCAGCAATGTTGAACACAATGAGGCAGAAAGAAGTTTAATAATAGATTTATTGTGAAAATACACAACACTATATAGCTATGACTGACAGCTCGGACTCTTGAGTGACGGGCACTAGGCAACTCTGGACGGTCAGAAAACATAGTTTTTCACCCCACAAAAATCGGCCAAGTTTTGTGGGAGATGGCTTTAATTTAGATCAGCTGATTTGACTGTCTATCCATAAGTTCCACTAACTGCTCATACCTAATTGCCATGTTTTATTACCCACACCTGGAAAGGTCTAGAGTAATCATCATAGTAGTGCATCTAGGTATCCTGAGTGTATACGATGAAGTTCGCTTCATAGTCAAAATAGCGTTGTCAGTGACAAAATGCGTAAAATCAAATCTGAAGTTTAGAGCTTATTAGATCCAGTTTTACTAGGAAGACAAGTTAACTCACCATCAACATGTAGAGGTTCATGAAGGTTATGTAACTAGAGTCTTAGACAACCACAACTTCACAACTGACATTACTTTTATTTCTTCAACAATAAACAAAACAAGAAAACAAGAGACTGTTATTTCAGTTCAAAACTGCTAAAACAGCCAGAAATGCAAAGTTATGCCAGACATCACGTTGATCTGAGAAATGTTTACAACAAATCGTAAAAATAGTCAAGGCCCTGTCCAAGTTCCCATATTGATATGCCTGTCCCAAGTTGTCTAGCCAGCTGGAGGCGAAGAGAAATAGACATCAGTGTCGGATAGGCCACCATGTGTTCACCCACACTGGAGCTGAAAGGTAAACAACGACAAAACATGATAAAACAATAGAATATTGCCACTTCACAACCCTGAAACAACAGAAGGTACGTATTGGGGACTACTTTTAGCCCTGCATCAACACTGAGTGGTAAAGAATTATGTTCAACACATTTACTAAAGAACATCTTCATTACATTTCTACAAACGTGTGTTGGGTGTAGCTAATCCCTGCTTAAACGGTGCGGTATTGACCAAATGTGGAAGACTGGCATCATTGACCAACTAAATATTCCATCAAAATTATTAAATATTGGTTCAAACTTCTCCAAATGCTTCCTTATTGTAACTGAATGGCAGCTCATGGCAATTTGTGTGACTCTGACAAAATGTTTGGCGTTCAACGAATTGGGCTTCTTCAGTTAGATCCAATGATATTGTGAAATTATAAATCCTACAAAATTTGGTTGAATCAAAGTGTGGTGAGTAGGCAGATGTTTAGTTACTGACCTAGCAGAGAGAGTGCGCCCTGTGTGTCCCAATACTACTGAGGACAAATACCATTTTCTTTTAGATTGTAACACATACACTGAACTTAAAAAGAAAGATACATCGACATGTATCATTGTAAGCACCCTTCCACCTTTAATTTAATTAAACTAATTTCAACAAATGATGATTGTTGACCATTGTAAATATGATTTCTTAGCTTTTCAACTTCGTGAGAACTTGTTAAAAGCTAAAATATCTAAACGATGCTTTTTGTACGATAGGTCTATGGCCTCTGATACAGAAATAAAACTGACTGATTTTTATAAGTCACCACTAGCAAAGATTCAAACTATGCAATTTTCAAGGCTTCTAAAGTACTGTTGTAGACAAAATTCACAGCAAAAATTCATCAGAATGATGGCAGCCAGGGGATGCCAAACTAAAAAGAAGTTTTTTTAGAAAAATACCGTAGTATACCTCCCATGTTAGCATGACTTTCACTCACACTGACGTCCGCAATATAACTGCCAAATTTCGCGAGGCCCTTCAAAGGTTGACAGTAGTGAACAGTGAATGCTGCAGGTTGAACAAAGAAAAGAAATAATGCCAAGAACACGCCCACACAACTATTTTTATACGGTAGACCCAATACAAAAATTAGCGTCCTTGGACAACTCGCTGGGGGTAATGAAGCAATAAAACGAAGATGCATAAGGGCCACAATCAGTCCTACCTGAAGTGGGCCAGATGTTCACCTGACTTTTCGTCCCATGTTAATTTAGGTGTCTGCTGCTGAAGCAACTCTAGGTACCTAGAACAACACAGCCACTAGTTACCATGACAACAAAGCAATCAAAATTATTTTCACTTGACACACCTTAATTTCCTAATTTCAGTCATCTTCCCTATATAGGCACGTTACACCATGCCTGCTTGACATACCCAACTTGGCCTCGTTACAGTCACCTCCACTAACATAGATACACAGGGTGGTCCAAAATGTACTCGTAATTTAAATACAAATACCTATTGTTGTTTATTAACTTAGGAAAATGATTGATGGTTTAAATTAAAGAGGCGATCAAAACGGAATTAAGTAAACCACAATAAAGGCATTGTTCATTAGACCAAAATAAAAAGCAGTTGGCTCTGGTCCGTTTTATTTTATTTTTTTTGGTGTATTATCTCTTATTCAAAAGAGAAAATCCACCTGAAAGGAGCAAAAATGATGTGGGATTTTTTTTACTCAACTCTAACCAGTTCTGGGAGGAGGGCATCCCAATACGTGCTGACAAATAAAGTGATAAAAAACTATCCTTTAGAATAGCAGATTTCATCAACAAAAAGATTCTGCTACCTTAAGAACAGCTTTTGATAAGAAAACTATTCTGCAGCCTCTGCCTTGTTTTCCCAACATGATCAAACCAAAAGGTTAAAAAAATCTTTCGAGTCTTGGTAGATTAGGCATAAGACACACCATTCACATTTGGATGGGCCAAGCCTGACACAGGCACATTACTGGGCACATGGGATCCCAATGTGTCCCGACTGTGGTACTGACGTTGAAATGGTTGAACTCCTTAAACACCTGGTAGAGTATTGGCCACATTTTTATAGGTTAAGCGACCTACTGGATCCTTCACAAAGAACCTGGCTCTCGTGTTCTTAACTCAGGTGTTTAAGTGCAATGGGTCCAACCATGAGGCCTGCGCATGTCTGATGTACAGCAAATGACATCAGACCAGTTGCACTCTTTTTAAGAGTAGACTTAAACTGCAGAGCAGACAATCCATAACAATGCAACACATCACTCATGTGATATCTCAAGTCCTTAGTGGTCATTTTTGCAAGTTTGGATTTGCATGCACACACATGCTGTCCTGTTGTCCCGTTAGCCTACCCAAGTGTACTGAATGTTAACACTGCTACATTCGATGATTTGACAACAAGGTCATGTTTATGAGGTTGCCTGTGAGATGCTTGCTAATACATATTGTTCGTATTTGTATTCGAGACAGAAATTAATTAAAACCCATCCCCCCTATCTCGGAAATTGGATATTATGGTCTTTGGTGAGTGGTCTTTTCCCACAGTTGCCGTGTCATTCGTTAACAGCGTAGGTCACGCTTGCCATTTAGCAGACTTTGAAATAAGTTTTCAAATTTTCCTCCACACTTTTAGGGTTGCCGTAGGTTTTAGAGCATTTTTTGTTTTGGATAACTGGATGTGAAAGTCGTTTTTAGTACCTGTTATTAGGCCAAAACCGGGTTTGGTACCCTTTTATTGAAAAAAGAAAAAACCAACTAGTACCACCTACGACCATTATCACAAGTCCGGTTCATACATGCCACTCACTGTTTGCCGACAATAGGACCACCACTGCTGCCAAAGTAATGGTAACCGTAAAAGTTTAGACCAAGTAGAATCTTTTTCCTATCTGGTGACTTAGCATCTGGAACGAGCTGTTCCACACACGATCTCATCCATGATATGGGACTGTTAGGGCCTGGTCTGAAAGACAAGAATAATGTATGTACGTGTTGACAAGTATTGTATGTTGTACGAGCAGATGGACAAGTGTTGTATGTTGTACAACTAGGTAGACAAACAGGCGTATACAATTTCTAATTCTGGTGTGCAAGGTAGGCTGAGTTGACAGGGTTCAAAGACATCATTTTTCACATTCCCGAACATTTTGAGATAATACACATTTCCGTGTGAATCGTATGATTATCCTTCCATATAACAGCGTCAGATTGACAACATGATGGCCACAGTCAATTCATAACAAAAAGCTGGGGAATGCTCGATGTAAAAACTCTCCAACAACAGCACAGAGCAAAGTCTGCCAACTACCAAATTGCCATCTAGTGAGTGACAAGGCACAAATTTCATTATGTTTGCACTATATCGGAAAATGACTATTCAAAATAAAGCACAGTCATTGATGTCATTTGATTTCCATCTCCAACAAGAACAAAACCATCAGTGACTCAATAACATGCTTCAGAGTTAATTGGGGTTGATTAACACTGAAATTGTGAATTCTAAAATGGAGCAGGTACACATTACCTGTGACGTGAGTTGTCTGCTCGTTCAGGAATAATTCAAGCTCAGAAGAGTGCAGTAATGTTTTAAACACGCGCTACACCACATTATACAAAACATCTCGCCTTTTTAGTAATAGCGTACATTATGTAAAAACATTACTAACCTGTTTGGTGATGAGAAATCATACGTCATTAAGCTGAAGTAGTCGACATGCTGAGAAAAGAGGCGGAATGATTCACCATTCATTACACTTCCCTTGTCCCTGTAAAGAGAATGTGGGAGTTAACAGTACGGGTCATCTGCTAACATTAAAATGAATTCAGGGGTCCATTCCGAGAAAAATAACTTAGCTAAGACAAATCTTAAAATTAAGTTAATTTAAAGATAAAACTTTAATTTGTCTCAAGACCGTTTCAAGAAAGAGATCTTAAGTTTCACCTAAGTATTTGACTTAATTTTGGCTATCTTACCGGATGTGGAAGTTTCAAAGTGGAAGTTGAAACAAATCTTAGACTTAAGTCAAAAATGAACTTAAGCCAGTTTCTTGGAACGTGCCACTGAACATTAAATACACCATCTTTTATTTTGCTTGGTTTTGTAAAGCGCACTTGTGTTTACAAAAAAAACCCTTAGTCTGGAAAATGTCATAATTTCACCCTCATGGATTTCTACTAACTTTGATGGTGGCGGGATGACAAGGATGAGAGTTGCATCAAACTTCTCCAAGCGTTCCTTCAAGTGGCTCAGCAGGTGTGAAAGTTCAGGTTGGAAATAATTACCAATCTGAGATAGAATTTCAATGACTGCTCCACCAAATTTGAAATTCTACGAAAGAAAATAAAACAATACAGTAACAACAGTTTTAGAATGAAGGAACAAAACCCTACACATGGCTATATTTAAGGTAACCTTGGCAGTTTTCCAAATACATTTAATTATTTCATTAATATAAAAACTCAAACTTCAAGCGTGTCCAAATTAAATTAATATCTTCAACTAAAGTCCTGACAAATGACACAAGGAACAAAAGTATAAATAAATAAATCAAATTTTCAAAAAAAAATTCAGAAGCATAGCCGGGTCAACTGACCTATTAAGCAAAAAGGTACATTCAAAACAAAACATGTAATCAAAATATGATCAAATTTCTTTGGATTGGTGTTCAAGATGAAACTAAATCATTGATTCATTTTCGTTTAAAGAAACTTTTAACTCATACACATGCGCGCATCCAGCCTTGAAAATGGGGGGGGGGCTTGAATTTCTGTCGATGTGGACCTTTTGCTGACAAAAACTTGTGAGGACTAAAAAAAATTAAAAAAAAAATAAAACGGGTACCACCCTTCGGGACTGTGCACTGTGTCTTTTTTAGTGAACTTTCGTCTCGTATTGTCGGACTTTTTGCTTCTCTGGGGTGGACCTTTTTGCCCACTTCGCCAAATGGGAGGGCTTGTTCGAGCCCCCCAAGCCCCCACTGGTTGCGCGCATGCTTACATAACATCCCAAAGCTCCATTTTGATAGTCAGTCAGTGGAACATTTTGCTAAAAACAACTCCTTACTGCAGTTTGAAGAACAACGCATGAAACATAGTATTCGGAAATTTCCATTTGAAACTGATATGATGTTCCGGAAATTTCCATTTGAAACTGATATGATGTTCTGGAGGTTGCCAACCCATAACCTTGAGCGAGCTATGTGTTCACTACAGAGCTTGGAATAACCAACGACAAAAAGAGGAAAATTTTCCAGGTGATGTATCGTTCCACAAATAAAAAGGCTTGTGTGATGGAAATATTTTTTGTGCCGTAAAATTTAACTGAAATAAACATTTTTGAATGAATAAAGTCAAAATAATGATCAAATAGAGCAAATCGAAACCAAAAAAGAGATAATCCTCTTAAAAGCCTAAAATTCCAAGCCCTGTTACTACAACAGATCTCATTATGAGTACAGACATTAACATTATCATAACTCAGTTTTTCATGACAATGCACTTGATATCTACTACAAGTGAATGCGATTGCCAAATAATGGCATGTGTTTATTTCATGCTTACTTTTATATACTTGCTTATGGTTTTAGCGCAAGAAAGCAGCGCTTCTTCAGAGCTAAAGGTCAGCTGGAAGTCATTGGTTGACCATTTGTCAAAGAGAACACGTGGCACTACAAAATTAATTAAAACCATTTGTGTAATTCTGCTGTATGAATCTCTATCACTGTTTTAAGCACTAGCAATTGATAATATACATTATTTCACACGTTATATTCTTACTGTGAAGTAAGTTATGTTTATAATTATATAAATTTAAACAACTGATCAGATTTCGATACTATCAAATTTAACATTGAGTGATTTTATATATTAAGTAACAAGGATTCTCAGCCAGCTAAAATACCTGTGTTTTAAAAACATATTGTTGACATGTACGTACATACTCGCACTTGGCGGCCTTTTTCAACATCTTCAACCCAGCCTGAAAATAATGAACTTGATTATAAACTTCAAGTTAGCTTAACATTAAAAACTGTTTCATTGAACACAGTAGTTAAAAGGCAAACACAGTATAGTCCCCTAGTCTGTGCTAAGTCCAACCTTTCCGTTGTCTCAGAAACACACTCAAATTTGCACACTGCCCGATATATTGCTTGGCAGCCTTTGACATCTACAAGTGAAAGAAAGAAACAAATGAATGTAAACCCCTTCACTGAGTGAACACAAGAAGGTGGAAACAGTTAATTTTAACCACCATTACAATAAATAAAAACATGTCCAAATCGTTAAATGAAACAATGGCATTCAAGACCATAAAATATCAAGAACGCCACATCTATGTAATTCAGTCAAATTAAAATGTTTCTGATTACTCTCTGATTATATCTTTCGATTTTAGATTGAGGAACCAAATAACTACCTTTTCACCGACTGTTCCACATGAAACCATGTTGTAAATTATTCTTAGACTTACACATATATCATATACACACATACTGATATACGTATATACACACATACTGATATACGTATATACACACATACTGATATACATATATACACACATACTGATATACGTATATACATACATACTTACATACATACATAACTACATACATACCTATGTACATGGTAATTTTCCATTTATTTTTGCACACTCACCTAATTTTGCACACACTCCAAATTATTTCTGAAAATATGCACAAATGAACAAAAATCACCCTAATTTGTCAATATCATAACCGCCATCCATGTAATGTACCCTCAATATAAATAAATAAACATCACCTTTGTCAATATCATGACCACCATCCATGTAAAATGTCCCTGAACTCCGTCGCTTGATTTGCAACCACACGGGACTCACATAAGTGAATTTGTTGCCAAATATTTTTGCAATGTCATAACCATGGGAGTTCCACTGAAAACAATTAAAGCAATTACATGCATTCAGTCACAGCATACTGCTCAGTTATGAAAGCAGATGTACACCTCATTATGCAACATTGTAGACAAGTATCATTACAAAAGCCAGATCTAATGAGAATTAAAAGCAAACTACATGTATGGAATTGTAGCCTTTGTGCGATTACCAGGTTAAAAGATAAAATGGTGAACTGAGGTCCAGTAACTGTTAGTAAGAGTAACACAATACATTCAAATGCATGCATGACTGCACCACAAATTGTATGACTCTATAGGTGTTTATAAGTATCAAAAATGTTTGCAAGTGGCACAGAATAATTTGAACCAAACCGCAAATGGGAAAGCCTCCTCATCTCCCTTACAGAAACCTATTTGCTGAATTTCATGAAAATACACCCAGGAACAACAAAGATACAAGGGGGGCCACTGACACTAGCCAGGCCCGTCTGAAAATCATTGTCAAAACTGGACTTCGCAGCAGGAACACATGCCAATTTTCATAACTATCCTTTGAGCGCTTCAGCAGATAGAGAGGCAAATGCCAAAAAACAGACTAGTATTAAATGGACACTTCGTAGCTCAGAAACTGTTGAATCCATTCAAAAATGGGAATAGGTTGTCGCTCTCTTATCAATAGCAACCTAGATGCCAAAGTTCAAGAAAATCTGTCAAGAAACTGCAGAAACAGACTGTGAGGTAAATGCAAAAAAGTAAGCATAACTAGAAGCATCAAAAGGGAAATAATNAACAAAGATACAAGGGGGGCCACTGACACTAGCCAGGCCCGTCTGAAAATCATTGTCAAAACTGGACTTCGCAGCAGGAACACATGCCAATTTTCATAACTATCCTTTGAGCGCTTCAGCAGATAGAGAGGCAAATGCCAAAAAACAGACTAGTATTAAATGGACACTTCGTAGCTCAGAAACTGTTGAATCCATTCAAAAATGGGAATAGGTTGTCGCTCTCTTATCAATAGCAACCTAGATGCCAAAGTTCAAGAAAATCTGTCAAGAAACTGCAGAAACAGACTGTGAGGTAAATGCAAAAAAGTAAAAAAAAGTAAGCATAACTAGAAGCATCAAAGGGAAATAATAATAATTATAATAATAATAATAATAATAATAATAATAATAATAATAATAAGTAATCTGGGCAAACAAAACAAAAACACTTCAACAAAAACTTTTGTCCAGATGCATTGTGGGAACTAAACAACTATGATTCTAAGTTCAACTCACTGGTGTAACATAACCTAGCACCTCTCCTGGGAACGATTTGAGCTGATGAGTGACACTGCAGTAGGAGGCGTGATTCTTAAGGATCTCCTTCACCGCAACATTCTCCTTCACCAGTTCTCGCTCTGTCACAGTCTTTGAAGAAAGTTTAGGGCCCTGAACAACAAAATCATTAATGAATAGAAGAAGAAATTCGAGTTTGATTTTTGACAACACAAACATAATTCACGTTAAAACATATCATCAGAATACAGTACATCTATAACATCACACTAGCATTCAGGCTTCATTGGGAAAGCAAAAATTCTTAGAGTCCTTTTTGTTAAATTACAATTTTTTGGTTACCCTAGATAAATTTTCAAGTCAATTAAAATCCCAAGGGCTCTAATTAAGCATGCATGCATCACACCAATGGACTCCAATCAATTATACATGCATCACACCAGAAGTGACATTTGCAGCCCAAATAATTCCTCACCTGCTTTGTTTACATGCTCTTTAGACTATTATTTGCCTTTCTCTGAGTCTTATTCAGCATGCCTAGAGGTCGTTGTATCCTCGGATGCAAGCATCACGAGCTCTCCACTATTTTCAGTGGATAACAAGATCCATCTTAGTTCATTCATGTCAAGAACGTAGTGTTGCCAGTTCACACTAAACTCGTGGAAAACTATCATGTGGCAAATATTTCTTACCATGAGATTAAGAATGGGACATGTACACAAATCATGAAGGTACCTCCTAAACATGAAGCTATGCCATGTTGATGGCAGTGGCAGATTTAGAGGGGGGCCAAGGGGGCCATGGCCCCCCGTAAAATTCTCCCAGATTCCATTTGGCAGTTCGGGGGTGCAAATGTCTCAAGGGCAAAATCCTGGCTAATATTCTGCCCTGGTCCCCTTCTAAGTCAAAATCCTGGATACGCCCCTGGATGGTATTTCATTTCTCTACTCCATCTAGTATCACGAGCTGCCGCCACTGTGGTGACTCAAGGTCACCAATGTGTGTGAACAATCATCGCAACACCCAAGGCCCAAAATGGGCAGAACTTCACCAAGTATGTGATTCTTGTTTTTGTTGTCGCTGACTCCAGTGCTGGTCAAACAAACTAGGATTCGCCGCGAATACTCTCCAATAGTAAATAATCATTGCAATTTTTGGAAATAGTATAAAACCAACAGACGTCCACAATAAATCTGCACACAAAGCTGACAGGAAATGATTCAGGCCGTGGACATCACTTCCACAGTGATCAAACATTATCAACTAAACTCAGCAAAATCGAACTAACTAAAAAATTTATCACTAGAGGATAACTTTGAAATCTTGGTTTAATCAAAAGTGACACTAAAATGCCTGCCTTGCAATATAAAACCTATACCTTTTTATCCTTGGCCTTTTTCTTTGGTTTATCTGACTTGGACAGAGTTGAGAGCGCTTCATCAAAAATAAGAAGAATAAGACCAAGACTTATTGTCAGCCTACAGATGAGCATCTTGTGTACCTGTTAATTAAAACATGGAGATTGAGAGACAAAGATGGATGTCTACAGCTCATTCTACCTGAGAGTAATAGGACATCTGCGCATTAATCCTAAGCTATGCTATGGGTAATGCTAAATTTATTATGTATGGTGCCAAAAGCCGATGCATAACACAACTTTAGCAGCCAATTTTTCTTACATCGGTAGGCTATATAATTAAGTTTAGCCAATGACAATGACTATAATTTTGTGTCAGATTGTATTTGGACAGTTCTTTACCAACATCAGCACAAAGCTGTGATAGTTTACAACAATTGATATGTAGAGCCCAGTCTCAATAATAGGCATCTGGCACATCACAGCCGCTTGTCATTGTTACTCTAGACTATTGTTACTCCCCTGTAACTGACTGTGTTTGTGTATTATTACTTGTTGTTGGGCCTAGCAAGGTGGTCATTTGTTGATTCTGAGGTTCTTTTGTTTGTGTTTTAATAAACGCGGAAACATGTCAAGCCGGTTTTAGTCCTTCGTTGTATTTATTTACAAATTTGGGCGGGCGTATGGCTCGATTTTAGTATTGAGAAACCGAAAGAACATTAAACTTGACTCACAAGGAAGTCCACCAGCAAGTTCTGTAGAAGCAAACTTTCAGGACATGAGACACGTCTAACTTACGTACCAAACTCAAAGGGAGCCGCCATTGAGGACAATAACAATATGATCTCCTTCTTTAAAGAGCGTACGGAAGTATCGCCGGGGCCACACACTTTGGGTAAAATCTTTACTTCAGTTGGGGGGACCGAACGAAGAGGCCGTGGGGATAGCACTAATTATTGCTCATCTCCTGTTTTTGAAGTGCTTAATGATTGAATCAGTTGCCTTTCTTTTCCGGCTATTTCGGACAGGGTATTATTCTCTTGACAGTGGGACTGTCCCCGAGTCCGCTCAGTCCAGGCCCCCCGCCGTAGTCGATCCCGGCGGCCTCAGTAGTGCAAAGCTGTGTGGGCCTACTAAATGATAGTCCGTGACTGCAAGCTACCTGGGAGTATGCCCCGTTTGCCTCGGCTCGGCTTCGGTTCTGTCAGACCTCCTTTTAAAAAAAAAAAATTCGCCCCACGAGCGTCATTTCAGTAACTGTTTTATTAAATTTGACAAGACATATTTTGGGATCGCTATTTCACTCGCAAATTATTTACATACTTTGAAAACATTCAGTGCACATTTGTAGGCTAACAAGATCACTGCGCCGAGCGGTTCAAATGCGTCGACGGCTGCACCGCTGTCGGAGGGCTTCTAGGGGTGTTTATTTTTATCATAAAAACTATTCATTAGATGCACAGAATATATCAAGCCCAGTCAATAATGAAAGGGAGGGTGTCGTCGTCTCTCAAAACTATTTGCCAAATTTCATGAAAACCCGTCAAAGAATGACTCCGAAGAAACAAAGGCCCTGAAACTGAAAAATCGCCATTTGGAACGACTGCTGTCAAGTTAAATAGGAACACAATTTCAAAATTTCTTAAACATCTTGCAAGCGCTTTAGAAGATGCGGTTGTACTGAGATGCGGAAAATGTTTCTAGGGGGCACCACGGTACTAGTTGGATCAGTTTGAAAATCCACGTCCGGCACGCGTGCTGTTGTAGGTAGGAACACATCTGCCAATTTTCATAATCATCCCGTTCTGCGCGGTTTGGGAGATACAGAACAAAAAACGAAAAAACATAATGGAAACTAATTAAAATGTCCACTAGTTGGTGCACAGAAAGGACAGGTGCTGTCGTCTTTATAATAGAAACTGTTTGCCCAATTTCCGATTAAAAAGCATCACTGGAGGAACTCTGAAGATGCAGAGGCAAACGTAAAAAATAAAATTGCTACTAAATGAGCACAGCTGTTGCTAGGTTCGTCTGAAACTCGCCGCCATCCGTTGCCATCTCCATAAGAACACGTCTGCTAAATTTGTAAAGGGTAAACGAGATGCAGACGTAGTGATGCTTTTCAATTCAACGTGGACTGCCGAACAGAGCAAAGTGAAGTCCTTGGGTCACAGTCATACCGGGAATATCCGTAGACAAACCCATGGGCGGGTATTTGGAAACTGAAAATTTTCAGGCGTTTTAGTAAACACCAACTAAAAGCCCGGGCGTTTATTTGGAAAAGGGAGCTTTTTAAGAAAGTAATAGTTTTGCCGTCTTTGGCATATTTTACGTAAAATTGTGTTTTTAAATTTTATGTTAATAAATGCATAATTCGCCAACGTATTGTTCGTTTTTACAAGTGATATATGCTACACAAAACTGAATTTGTGACAATGAGAGGCTTTAGGAGAAAAATTTCCGACTAAACGCCCACTACTTGAATACTTGACTCCAAAAGTTGTAACACCAAATAAACGCTCATGTGATTTTCTAATAACATATCTGCAGACTTCAGTGAGCTTTTAACAGCTCAGAAGTACATATTCATTCTCAATGATGACTTATTAAAATGATTCATTAATGAGTACGAATAGGTACTTAGCTTTTTAAACTAGGGGATTTGCATGAAAAGATTCCATTTTTTCAATAAAATTGAGAATTCAACGCAAGAGTTTATTTTCGATGTCAAAGCAAAATTTACTGAATCGCAAAGAAGTCGTCTGACACTCGAACGGACTACGTAGTCAGACTTCCACCCACATATAGTTTGAAAACGTCAGCGAAGTTGCATTACGCCTTGTTTAGCGTAATTCGGTTTATAGGCCGTACTCTTTATTCTCATAAAATCGGTCTCACAAAAGGCCTAGGTCTATTCAGTCTAAGATACTCCGATAGGATTCCATTTCCGTTACCGTCAACAATTGCAAGATTGAATAACGAGGTTAATAAATAATTCACACTTTTTAATTTTCGTACGTAACACTCACCCATCTGAACATGGCCAGAAATACAATTCCCCACCAAATGATGAGTGCCTTTTTCGATTTAATTCCCTATGGTACAAACTTCAACAGGATTCCTTTTCCCTTCTACACAAAACAAAAGTATTCAACTACCTAAATTTCTGAGTGATAACGCATAGTAGTTCCTCTCAAAACAATATCTCTATGTTGAAAACGTTGGCTGCAAAAGATCTACTCTTTTTAAAAATTTTGGTGTCACTTCTTTTACTGCTTGTATTTAAGTGGATTAAAAATACAGCTGTCAAAAACCCTAAGCCAGAAAGAGCAGTTACCTTAATTAAACCCTGGTACAGGGTTGTGTTTCTAAAACAAAAAATCCACGAAAACGGGACTATTTCAGGGAATTTTTTACAAATGGATACTTTCTGAGTCCACTTTCTAAATGGGTATGTATCCTTGTTAACTTTCAGCAAGAAACTTTTGAATAGTCAAATAACCCTGGCCGGTATCCCATTTGTGCCTAGACAAATTTGTAGATCTGTTTTAGAATTGACATTAGATTTTTATATGATCTACGTGTTCATTATTTAGGGTTGTTTTGTTGTTGAAATGTGACTTTTTTATTGATGTTGTATGTCATAGCCGATGCGAATTGAAAGGCGGGAGTGGAGTCGACAGAAGGGCCATGCAGTTGCCAACGCATTTAATGAACAACGGTCAGCCTTTGAGAAACTAGGTGGCCGGTTTGCACATGTCAATAAATTTCGAGTGGATGGTTTGAGACTAGTATCCAGTTTATGAAACCATAATCAACTACAGCTTGGGACGCCGTTAAAACGATAATGTTCTCACAGCAACAAGGCCAATCTGACATCTGATCAGGTCGGACGATAACAAAACAGGTCAGACGTTAGACAGGCGTTCACATGTGAAATTTAAAGTGTTCAGAAACCGGATTAAACATGCTAGCTACCTGCATGCTTGCTGATCGGACCACGTGTGAACGCAGTCTAAAACGCTTTACCGTGCCACGATAGAATAAGGTTCACCCAATACCAGTGAGATCTTGGACAATGTGATCAATTTCGAAAAGGTAAATTATTTGGAACCTTCTTTGTAAAACGTTTCACTTTCTAAGCTGCTTTATCAATAAAGATGTAATGCCTACCCACCTTTTCAATCCAAAGTTGGAAGACATGAAACAACTTATTAACTCTTAGTCTAATAATCTGGCTTCAAAGTTCTCTTTACCTCGGTCGGACAATATAATTACGAGTAGTTTGTACCATCACAAGGAGTTTAGATTCCATCTTCTGCTAGCAACGCGAAATAGCAGTGAAGCAATATTAGGGACTTTGGGAATAAAATTGGACTTGTTGTTATCGACGAATTGAACAGATGTTTCTCCGCCCATACTGTGTGGACAAGAAGTAAACACAATAATTAAATCCCGGTCGTTAAAAGTGGGTTGATCGAAATTTCGGAATTTTGATGCCATCGGATATTCCAACTGTCCCCAGTTAGTGTACTGGCTACTACGCTCTACAACGACGAGATTGCGTTATGCATGCCTCTAAAAACTGAAAACAGTGGCACTATTTTGCTGACTCAAAACCCCGATTGATTTGCCTTCACCCTGACATGCTGTGTCTAGATAGCTGTGTAACTGTATTGTGGTATCAGTCTAGATAGGCGGTTAGAAAGAAGTGTCTCATTAAACTCTGAGTTAAAGAGCACTCAACCCAGCTAAAATAAACTTCGCAGCTGCACCTTCATTTATTTTACCTGTCCTCATGCAATTTACATTCGATATGTGTGCACAGCAGAGACTTGACACGAAGGTGCAGCGTATTTTATTACAAAAGCCATTAAAAGTGTTAAAAAGAGGCTCAAGATTGAGCTTATACTTCAGTCCGTCAGTCGTGAAATCTGGTATAGGTGTTCTCGTCTTCACAAGCACTACAACACATTAAATGCCGCCATCGTGAGGCGAAACTTCGCGCCTGCAAAGAGGATGTGGCACAGTCCTTGGCCACGTGACGATTTCGACTGAATCGTGATTTCAAACGCTTGAAAAGTCCTTCGCGTTTTGCAATATTTGGTTTATCTGTAAAATCACCGATACTTCTGTGGTTGTCCTCTGACACAGAAGAAATGGCGTCAAGAGGCACGTGCACAAATGTCTTGACGTCTTCTGAACGAATGCTCTCAACTATGTATGGCTTGTTGCTATTTTGCAATCTCGTTTTACTTATCTCGTCGTATTCAGTATCCATTGAATTATCCCAACCAGCAAAACAACAATCATACTGAGGCAACCTTTCAAAAGGAGACGGTCTGTGGTCCTCTATACGAGCATCCTTAAGTTCCACTGGTATGTTCTTAGCTTGAAGATTTGTGACATTAATCTCATTTTTACTAATTAGGGAGATTTCAATGTTCTTTGGAAAATTCAACGTCGTAAACGAAATGTGGTGCCAGGTCGTGACACTGAAATGTTTAACGTGTTCCAGTCGCAGAACTTCAAGCCTGTTTGGCAGATCATTGCTCTGAAATTTTATTTTGTCCTTCTCACCAGCTTCAGCTATAAATGTGTTCTCTAACAGATTTGAAGTATGAGAAGAAATGTCATCTTGGGACAACGTGGCGAAGCTGTGTAGATTTGCATCTTCAGGGCTTATACATGTATCTTCGACGCTGCCCGATTTGCTGCACAGAGTGTCAGATGCGGAGCGTCGTGTGTTCGGTGTAACAGAGGAAACTGTAGCCTCAGTCAAGTCACTGAAATCAGACAGTGTGACGTCTTCTAAGTGGCCATTTCCAACGGATTTACTTTCGGATTTCAGCACTTTCTCTTTACTGTCATTGTCAGGGAACTCAGCAATAAGTGATGAGTGGATGACGTCCTGTCGAACATCTTCAACGTCGCCTGGTTTGTTTCTACCTTCTAGTTTATCGTCTTCTCTCCCTTCGGTATCAATAATACATGCAGAGCTATGACGGATGGTTTCTGAAGCAGCTGTCTCAATAGAGAAAAAAGTTGCACCGTAAGGCAACCCATGGATGTCACACGGTTTGTCGTCTTCCGCAGGAGTATACTCAATATTGCGTACTTCGATATAACTTTCTTCCTCGGGTGTAATAATCGGAATGTGAGTTGCCAGTAGCTCTTTTAGATCCGTGTTTCCATGGAGATTCTTTTTTCCCAATTCATCTCTGTCAGCGGAAATGTGGTAAACTTCCTCCGAAAGTGTAGTCTCAGTGAAATCTGACAGTGTGGCGTCTTCTAGATGGTCATTTTCAACAGATTTTCTTTCAGATTTCAGGACTTTTCTCTTAATATTATTATCATCAGCGAACCTAACGATACCTAAAGGTTGAACAACTTCCTGTCGAACATCTTCGACGTTCCCTTGTTTGTTTCTACTATTCAATTTAAGGACTTTTCTCTCTCCATCATCAGGGTCATCAGTAGGCTTTTCCCCTGCATTTGTTAGATCCTTCGTGTCATGGATTTTTGTCTTCCCCATCCCATCTTTCTTGGTGCAAATGGGATACACTTCCTCCGAAACTGTAGACTCAGCTGACTCAGTGACATCTGGCGGCGTGCCGTCTTCTAGATGGTCACTTTCAACAGATTTTCTTTCAGATTTCAGGATTTTTCTCTTAATATTATTATCATCAGCGAACCTAACGATACCTAAAGGTTGAACAACTTCCTGTCGAACATCTTCGACGTCCCCTTGTTTGTTTCTACCATTCAATTTAAGGACTTTTCTCTCTCCATCATCAGGGTCATCAGTAGGCTTTTCCGCTGCATTTGTTAGATCCTTCGAGTCATTGATTTTTGTCTTCCCCATCCCATCTTTCTTGGTGCAAATGGGATACACTTCCTCCGAAACTGTAGACTCAGCTGACTCAGTGACATCTGACGGTGTGCCGTCTTTGAAGTGGTCACTTTCAACAAATTTGCATTCGGATTCCAGGACTTTCTCCATGCCATCAGCATCATAAGGGAAACAAGCGGTGGCTGACAGTTGCATAACTTCCTGTCGAACGTCATCAACGTCAACTGGTTTGCTTCTACCATCAAATTTCGGGATTTCTCCCCCTCCATCATCAGGGTTACCAAATGGCTCTTTCGTTAAATTTGGCAGGTCCGTCTTCTGATGGTCATTCCCATCTTTCTTTGTGGAAATGAGAAACACTTCCTCCGAAACTGTAAACTCAGTTGTCTCGGTGAAATCAGACAGTGTGGCGTCTTCTAAGTGGTCATTTTGAACGGGTTTGCTTTCGGATTTCAGGACATTTTCCTTATTATTAGGATCATCATTGAACCCACTGACACCTGACGGTTGAATGAGTGCCAGCTGAACATCATCAAGGTCGCCTAGTTTATTTCTACTGTTCAATTGCACGACCACTCTCCCTTCAGCATCAGGGTCATCAATTTGATCTTTCTGTACAGTCGTTGGATTCGTATTTTCATGGACATTCCGTTTTACCTTCTCGACTTTCTCTTTGAAAATGCGGGACACTTCCTCCGAAGTGTTTCTTTCACATTTAGCGTCTTCTCTGTAGATAGTTGTCGAGTTTCCAATTTTGCACTCGACTTCACACTCGGTGACATGCCCAGCGATGCCTGTTGATTTTCCGACAGTATTTGCCTTTTTGCGACGTGAAGCTATCACAAGAAGACAACACAAATCTATTACACACCTGACATAAGATTTCATTAATTTAGTGTCAATTTCTGCCTTCTGAACAGTTTTGAATGCGCCAGATGCGTCTCCTGACCACTTGTCGTTCACTGCCGTTGTTCCAGAAGCGTCTTTGTTGCCAAAAGACATAATGCGTGGGAATTTCCTAGTGACACAGTTAACTTTCTCTGTCGTTCTCAGCATAATTTGCCAAATAAAAGTATATAAACCATGATATCATAACTTTTATAAAGTCCCGAATGACTCTGTGAGCCATTCCCACGTTCATTTTACAAAATTTGTAACGTGAATACGTCACTAATAGTTCGACGTCACCAATCGTACACGTCAAATGCCAACTACCGGGAATTTCCGAAAATATAGACTCGCCCTAATTAAAGCAAGTACGCCCATCGGTGTGTTTTCGGAAAATTTTCAAAAAGTACAACCATGTGCATGTATTGGGAATCAGAAGGACTCGTAATCGGTATGTAATGTGTTTTGAAGTAAAGCTTCACTTGGGAGAGACATTATATTTTGGGGGTTGCGATTTCGCTCAAATGATTGTCATTTAACGAGATATTTGTTGATTTTCTTGGTAACTAAGATTATGAAGGACATCTTCAACAAACTGTGTTTGCCGAATGCGAAATAAGTATGGACGAATAAAATTCTTACCAATGAGATACATTACATACATTAAAAAGGACGCGTTTCTTTAAAAATCACCAAAATGTTTAACAAAACTACATGTTTGACAGTTTCCTCCCCCTTTCCGAAAATACACCCGAGTCGGTAAAATCAGTTTCATTTGACGTTTTCCCATGGGCCTCTTTTCGTACACAATTTGATCATTTTGTTGCAACATGGTCGGCTTCATATTGCGACTCTTAGTGAACAAACACGAGTTGGTTAAAAGGGGACGATTTGTCTGGTGTGAAGTGCACGTGTGATATTTTAGAGTGCAAATCAAAGAACTGACAAATGTGGAACCTGGTACAATTTTAGACAGTCTGACGTATCCATAGCTTTCGTGAGACTGTAAATACATTGTATTTGTGTTCAGTCCAATAGAGGTCGGTACCTGCATCTTTCATAAGGTTTTCGCTAACGTTTTCAGCCAGTGAAACTGCTACCCACTTTGGAACACTATGCTGACGAGCCGCTGTCAAAATTTCGTATGCCACCTTTAAAAGAGACGTCGACAAGAAAAGCTTTTTTGTGATCAGCCTCAGCGAACCTAGCTGCAACCTCCGGGGTAACTGCTGGCGGAGCTAAATCCCACTCAATAAATGGCGCAGTATTTTTTAACATAGGCCTACTCTGAGTACGCTTCAAAACGTAGGCCTACGTTTCTGGTAGTCACCGACTCAACGGCCTTGATTTCAGCGATGTTTGGCAGGCAACAGCGAGAATTGGTAATTTGAACTAAAATAAAAAAAAAAGGATTGTACGGGCCTTGATTTCAGCGAACTAGTAGCAGACAAGGGCGAGAATTTCCGATTTATAATAAAATCAAATAAAAAACAAAAAATACGGATTGTGTTGTTTTTATTTAGCTGTAATCAAAGCTAATTGTACCAAAAAGTCTACCCCAACACTAATCCACAAAATGCGTTCATCGGCAGTAAAACTGGAAATGTTCCTAGAGGGTCATGTAAACATTTCAGTAGACACTTTGCAACAAGTTGACCGTAAAACATCAAGTCTCGTTGCCATAGGCGACAATGATTCCTTGCTGGTACTCTAATAAACTTTCCTACAATTTACTGGATTCCTGTTTCCACAATTTCCCATTCCCCTGCATCTCGGCAAAACACTATTCTTGCCATCAAGTACCCTTACGCTAAAGATCCCTTTTAAAGAATAAGAGTTCAAAATTAAAGTATTTTTTTTCTTTGTGTAATGAACAGTAGTGGCCGACTTTGCAAGGAAATGCAAAAACTGGAATCAAACCAAAGATCATCAAAAATGTGCCTGCCTCTGTAAGAGTCCAATGAAGAGAAACCAATGAACAAACAAAATGATATTGAATGTGCATTTTTATTAAAAAAACATCACACATTGAAATGCACTGTCATGAGAACCATGGACTTAGCGTTCTTACATTATATATGAATGCTGAAAAAGCAAGGTAGGGCCTGTTTCGAGAACAAAATATTGGCTGAGCCTAGAGAAAGATTTCAAGCAGAATATTCAATCCCAACCATGCATGAAACTACACAGAAAGCTAGGTTTATTCCCCTCCTTGATATAAGTTTCGGAAAAAAAAACACAATTCCTAATTATCGGGTATTTTTGAAAAAGCCACATTAGAAACACCTATTTTCCTTAAGTCATTTTGCTTCCATAAAAAGTCACTTTAAAGATCAAAGTTGAGAAAATAATGAAATTTTGCCACATTTTCTATACTTTCGCATGAAAGACCCAATGGTGACTGTTTCTGTCCTTGTTTGTGAAAGAGCCTCATAGGGGCTTTATGTTGATGAGGGCTATTTCAGAAATCTCCGGTATACCTATAACTTCATTTTCACTTTTCTGTTTCTTCAAATAGACCTATATATTGTTAGAGTACCATAAACATAATCTTTACAGTATCCACAGTGAAAAAATCCAGTGTATCAGAGATCTGTAGTTTGCCTCCACAGCTATTTTTTCAGGCTTTGGGATGGACTCACTTACTTCAGCGATATTCTCTTTCGCGTGAGCGGTCGTTTTTCTTTTTGAATTTCCAGTGGCTGTTGAGAATGCAACATGATGCTTCATTTTTGTAAGCTGAAAAATTATGCTTCTGAATTCCGAACACAATTTTTGTGGAAATTTTGTTTCTGTGTACCTAAGTACCACCTTTATTCTCTGCTGGTGATTTGCATTAGCTGCACCTAGCTGAGAAGCAATTATTAGAAAATTAGTAAGATACATTAATTGGGTAAACGCATAATGTCAGAGGAGACTTTTTTGGAAAAGCCCTGCGATTCACAATTCACAAAGACAGATTTTGCTTAGCTACACGTTCATTCCATGCTTTCTCTTGTCCGAACATAGGCAATCAAGTGGTCCATTCACAAACTACATCAGTCATAGTTTGGTCACAACATTCAATGTACAGTCACTGTACATTCATTGTACCATCAATGTTAGCTGGTGTTCAACTGGATTTCTTGCAACAAACTTGTATATCAGAGTTAGACAACAGACTCATCGTTTCACTTTTTTCACCTGAAACAAATACAAGATGTCATGATTAATGACATAGTTATATCAAAAGAATTAAAAAATAAATAGAAATCTCTATTTGACATTCAGGAGAACACACCTCAAGAACTTCTTAGACCTAAAAGTTCCAAACTGCACACTCTACGGGTCATACAGTCACCAGTACACATTCATGGCTGTTCACTCCTTCCCCCAACAGATAAATTGAAAATGTAAATAACAATGAATTGTCCCACAAAAGGACAATGAACTATAAAGACACATGAACACCACTTAAAATGATACTTAACCATAAGCAGATATCAACACTACTGAAAGAATACTTACTATATGTAGGTATCAACGCCACTTAAAAAGGATACTCAATATGAACAGATATCAACATCATTTAAAGCGTAAAGCTTCACACATCAACATTCAAAAGTTTGGAGTAAGACTGAAAACGAGTTTACAAGGTTTGTTAGATTAGTAAGCAAATGCATTGCAAGAAAAGACTGCTCACCTCGAACAACAGGAGTTTGCGATGCGTGAAGAGAAAGCGTTTCCACTGAATGTTTTTAATTGCCAAGAAAGATACAAAAATTGTACAATAACATCTCGAAACTATTTCAAAATCTTTCGATAAAAATGCAAAAATCTTTGTATGATCTCAAATACTTGTATCAAGCCCAGGTGATGCGTAGATTTTGAATGTGCAACAGCAACCTACTCCACTACCCTGTGTTATCATTTGGAGGAGAGGCTCCAAAGAGTTTTTTTTTTGATCGGTAATAATGGTTGTTTATACTCACAGAATTTTGAATACATGTCTTCAAGTCTTGGAATTCTTTTGCACAATCTCCTTTAGAAACATGCTCCTTACTTGACACACACCTTGCATAACATAAAGCCTGCAAAATTAGAAACAAGAATGAAAAGCATTATCATATCAAATTAAGAAGTATGACCAACAGAATAAAAAAAAATCCTTACACCAGCATACTAGTACTAGAATAATTTGGCAGAAACCCCTGCTGTAGACAAAATTTGTTGAGCACACAAAAATAATCATGATTAATCACTAGTACAGTAGTTAGCCTTGGTGAAAAGCTATATTTTAAATATACAGCTTAGCGCCGATGTGTGTAAAAAATGGCAATATTAAATCTAACACAAAATTAGTGTCAATAAAAACTGCACTATTCCTTGAGTAAACTAAACTATTTAACAGTGTTGGAAAAATTGGTGTTCTAACGTTATTCTGCTGCTAGAGTTGTGGAGCGACCATTTGCATGGGCTTTCAGCTCCACGAAATATAGCGTCATCTATTGGCTAGTTTCTTTTTTCGCCAATTATTCAATCAATCGTTCTTCATCCACAAGGTTATGTACATGTCATAATAAATTATCAGAGCTGGTTTCATTTTGTCATAAGTTTTTAGTATTTTAATACCAGCAAACCGAATTTCAGAATAAACTACTGGAGCTTAACAAACAGTGGTTCCTAGCTGTATTTTGACAATAGTCTTCATATACTAAGTAGCTGGTTGGCTATACAGTAACACTAACTCTAACTGGTGCACATTTCGAACCAACTGACTATGGTATTTGTCTCATTTTAATTTTATCAAAAAGCTCTTCATTTGGCATTAACATAAAGGTGCCTTCCACGTTGCCGTTGGATATTGTTTTGTGTGAATTGTATTCATACAAACACAGTGATGGCGATAGTCTTCATCCACAGGCGTCTTCAGCTTTGATCATCCCCAATAGTATTGTTTATAGTGTACTGGGGACGATCAGAAGCTGAGGAAGCCTTGCATACAACCACATGCGTCCTCGGCTTCTGATCGTCCCCAATAAACTAATCGTTTATTGGGGACGATCAGAAGCTGAGGACGCCTGTGCATACAACTGAACTAGCTGGCTGGCTAGCCATTCCTTTCTTGAGCCTGAGTTCATGAACGTGGCGCTATGATTTTTCACTCACCTGTGTTGAGCAGTCAGACAGGTGACCAGACAGTTGCAAGATTCTCTGTCTTGACGATAAAATCTGACCAGATTTACTGGACATTTCACGGCTTTCAAACCCTATAAGCTGACAAGACGGAAGTATGTAATCGCCCTCTATTGACAGATTTGGAGATCACTGTCCTTTGCTCTACGTGACGGCTGCATATCTCAAGATCGCGTTACTAGAATTAGATATTCATTAAGGCACTCAGAGCCCAGTCGCATAAAAGTTGTACACTGCATAGCAACAATTAATTCGCATTATCTCGCACCACGTTTTTATGCAACCCAGCCCAGGTGAATATTTTATTCAGAGTAAATTTTTTTTGTAATTATTGGCCTCACGATCACCCATTTTATCTTTGTGTCACAGAATCTGAGGAATGGACTTGTTTGGGGAACAGGCAAGATCGCCAATAGTTGAAAAATTGGTTATAGCTTACATTCTTATATGAACGTGTAATTCACTTTAGTGCAGAACAAATTTCTATGAAGGTGAATGTGGTTACTGGCTTGAATTAACTTGCCAAATTTCCTTGCGTTCCAAGTTCACTCATATACCATTGCGTTTATGGTCAGTATTTATTACTGAGCAAGGTACTCTGCCTGGAAATAATTTTTACAGGTTTTCCCAGTATTAGCAATTATGGGTACATTCCCAGATACTTTGTTCTTTTGCTAAAGTGACTTTTAATTGTTATTTTGAGTTATGGGGAGCGTAAGGCCAAGTTCTGACTTTTAATAAGTCTTAAATAAGTCGCTTTTCAGACCCTGACTAGTCTGTACCTGAGAGACAAGAGGGCTCCTCAACATCATGGAGCACGGGAAAAATAAAAAAAATGTAAAAGACGAATTATTAAAAATAGCCAATACATTTGTGGCCTTGAAAGTACCACTAGGCCTACGTGGCGCTTTTGGAACTTAGTGGTTGACTTATGTGAGGGGCCGATAGTATGTATACCGAAACCACCAACATTTCTGAAGAACATTTAACAAACGTTGAGTTTATCCAATGATTTAAACACGAAACACGAAAAATAATATACATGCAGGCACATGATGCACGGCAGAATTTTCAAGACCAAATTACGATTTCTAAGAAACTGAACGGAGATCCTTGCCCCCTTAATATTAAATTAGGCCCTGTGCATGCTCGGGCTGGAGTACCCGCACACGCTCAAAATAGTCTTAAACAATTAATATTGACAAACTGGAACACGTCCAAGGCGCAGTGTCGGACAGCGGACAATCAGTTGGAGGAGGGAAACTATCGTCTCCGAAATGTTAATAAGCTCGACTAGGATCCCTGGAAGAGTGAAGACAACAGTCTAAACTAGCAATTCGCAACGGAACTGTAAATGGATTGTTCGACCCGAAAATCCCAGATTACAATTTTCAAAGACAGTGCGCCCTGACACTGACCTGCATATTCTCCCCTCAGTCTACTGAAAGTGGACTCCCTACAGCATAGCTGTCCCTTTAACACATTAAAACTTACAAGCATGTGAAGCTGTCACGGTTCCATTAGTAACTTCGTTCAAGACAATGATCTGCAGCAGCTAAATGTAATTTTATTTCTATTATCTGAAAGTACTCAGGGGCGAATCCAGGATTTTGAGTTGGGGAGGGGGGGNTAGGGGGGGGGGGGGCGTGGCCCCCCTAAATCCGCCACTGGTACTCATCAGCGACAAATTATCTCACTGATGTAGATACTTTCAAATTGCTGTGTAGAGGGCGCTGTGTAAATTACTCGTTATGACTTAGTTCAATAAAAAGAACGTGTTACGCACGCGTAACTTCGTTATTTATGGACTGCAGTTTCGTAGTTATCAATCAGTTGAGGTATGCACTTCTTCATGTCACTTTCCCTGGTATTTAACCCAAATCGATGACACCAAGGCGACACTTGCCAGATAAAGTGAGTGGCGCTCAATGCGGTACTTCAATGGATTATCCGACGAATTTCTGTGCGATTTTTCTCGTAAGTAATTTCTATCTGACATTACGCACAAGTGTAGCTGTCAAATTCCCAACGTCGAATTAAAATTAAGGCCTACGAGAGCTACGGGTCGAAGTGGTTTGAGTAAATTCCATTCTAAAAAGTTGTATAAGGGTGTTTCAGCGAGGTCGAAATTTTAGTCTTAGTGTAGGATGTAGACGTTACAAATCACTTTCTAGCACAGCCTCGTATCACGTGCGAAAAGATTCACAAGACTGTGTTGGCGCACAGTAAGAAGAGAATGAACACTGCGGATTGATCTCTGCTCGAAGAAAGTCGTTAGATTCATATATGATTTTGGCAGTGTTGTGTGCCGAAGACGGAAGAACCCGTCAAGATCTTCAAATTTTGTTCGAAAACTGGTAAAAATAACAGAAATGTGTCTTCCCGTAAAATCCTGCGTTGTCTGCTAAATTTCAAGAAATAGCCTTGGCAAGGAGGTCATTGTTTGTCATGCTTGGTGAACAGAACGTGATACAAAATGCCCGTATGTAAGAGCATAATATTAGCCTACGCTACAATGATGCCCGGCTAATGGCAACGACACTTCATTCAACCAGTTGAATCTTAAGTCTCTTATTCAGATTTCTCATAGCAGAAAGTTATCCACATTGTTTGAATATGAATAGTGAAGAGTATGGTGAACAAGAATATGAAAGGTACGTTTTGTACACATATCAATATGCTTAAACCACTTTGTTATAATATGCATTATTTTGATATTTTAAAACTCAGTGATAAGACTGGAGACCTATCTACTGTCCTAATTACCATTGTTGGAACAGAGCACAATAAATATATTTATCTGCAACAAAATCTCCAGAAATCTTTTTTAATGGTAAATCTTAAAAGACACTAAAATATGAAACAGTAAAGAATGTGAAGACAAATTGACCAGAGAACACTAACCTCTAGATTCACTGAATTCTAGATTCACTGACTTCTAATTCGCTCATTCCATGACTCTCAGACTCCCATTTCTATGGTTGAGTAAATAACGTATTAATTTGTTCACAAAATAAGTTGTTCGTTACTTTTTTGTAATATTTAGATCCAAATTCAGAAGCACTAAATTATCAGTCACTGGGATGAATATCCAAGGCATGCCAGCCGTGGACCAAGAGTTTTCTTGACTAACAGAGCAGTTTTAGGTTTTTAATCACGAAAGAAACTAACTGTATCAGAATTTAGAATATCTAAAATATGTTAACCCTCTGTAGGACTCTCTTCGTAACGCTAATATAGCAGCGTTTGAAAACATTTGAAGACTTTATAAGAAGTAATCTGGTAAGGCGTGCATTCACCTTGAATTCGTTATACAAATAGAAATGCGCACACACTTCCGCATTGCCTGCCAAAGTGCTATGGATTCAGTTTTGTAAGCACAAGTTGTTTGAAATGACCATTTTTATCGTTTTAAATAACGGCAATATTTCACCCAAAACTGTCAAAGTTTTGCAACGCTCGGATTGTCACTTTTAAACGACTCCTTCGCACATCGACTTTGACCATTTTAACTTGCCGTAACATGTTTTCTGTTTAGTTGCCAGAATAAAATCCACAATTTTGAAGTCCATGGGTCGACCTTGGGTAGGCCTAAACTGAATTTCTCAAGAATTTGGAGCAGTTGAGCAGAGTGTGACGTCACTGAAGTCCACATTATATACGGTCCCTTAAAAGTTTTGCAATGGAAAAAATCAACGTCATGATAAGAGTTCGTTGAATTCAGCATTGTAACGTGCACCCTTTTTTACCTTTGTAAACTGTGTTGTCTCTGCAAGCATAGGTGCCGTCATACTCAACTAGTGGGTGACGTCATAACAGAGTTATGGCAGCCCGGCGGACTACGATGCACACTAAATATTGTCTTGACGAGGACATACACGTGATCTAGTAGCGTCAACAGAGTTATAGCAGACGGATCACGCGCACTAAATAGCCCCTTGATGACATAAAGTCAGCTAATGGAGTCATCTACAGACAACACGAAAATTAATAGTCTAATGGTGATGTCATTCTCTAAGTTTCTTGCCATTTATTTGCAGTAGGCTAATGGATTGATATTATTTACAACAAGGATGGATTTTGTCAAATACTTGGTATCACTGTGTAACTGAGGTCTAGTTTCATTTTATTCTGGTCTATACATGAGGATTTACCGTTTATTCACAGGTTTAAAATTGCACTTTTCATTTTCGCTAAACCATTGAGCAATTGGTTAAACTGATGCAGAGTGTTTTTTTACAAATGATAAAATTGTTTAAATACTTACAATATTCTTTGTGAATAGTTTAATGGTAAACCATTTACTTAACATTTTAAGCTTCACTTTGTGTCTTTCTGTATGACTTGTTATTGTACTATGCCGGAATTCAATAAACTTAGTTGTTGTTGTATTGCAGACCAAGGTAAGTTCGACATCCATACCTTCTTGATTTCACGCTCAGTGGTGTTATTAAACGCTCTTATTTATATTTAGATTGCTAGAATGCATGTAAGTTCTTAAAATGATGAAACGCAACTTCCTGATTGCCAATTCAAATTTACAGATTTTTGTTTTTCAGGCGGTCGGCGTGTTGATATGCAATTCGTATTTAGTGGAAAGTCAAACATCAAGTACAATTGCTCCGCCGTGTCGCGACTCCAAGAATTTATGCGTGTGGAAGTTACGATTCAGAAAGACCTATCCGTATAAAGGTGAAGAGTGCTCTCTGTTGAACGAGAAAGGAATGCGAGTATTTTGGTGTAAAACAACAGGGTATGAACAAGAGCTACTCCAATTTACTCTCGCTTTGTCAAGAGGACAACCCTTACGCACAAGCATTGGATCATTGGCACAAACCAGAGTCATGCGCATGAACCATGAATCTTGCGCACACCAACAAGATTCAAACATATGCAAATCACACCAAAATTCACTTTATGATGAATGTGCAGTTGACAAGCGGGTGCTTCGATGTTCGTGTGAATGGGATCGATGTTCGGAAAAGGGGGTACTCGATTATGTTTTTGACTGACTGTGCCGCCGCGAAATTAGGATACCCACCCTCTCTGGGGTCCACACACGGTAGACGCCAATCATCAACATTAAAGCGAACGCACTTGTTGGGAGCTTCTATGAAAAAGTCCCTTTTTGTAGAGGTTTCTCGTCTTTAGTACAAGTTTTAAATGCTGCAAGAAAATCGATGGTTATGTGTTAAAATTAAAATTCCATAAGTATTGTCGTCTTTTAAAGTTATTGAATCCTTGTTTTTATGTTTGTTGGTTGACTTTTAATAGTGTAAAATAGGAATGAGGCACGATTTTACGAATTTTCACATATTTCAACAAAAACGTTTATTTTTATCAAAAAAAATGACTAAAATGGGCGGTCTCGTGCGACCACAGATATAAGTATTAATAATAGTTTCACGTGACTTTAATTTTCTAAAGAACAAAAATAAATGCGGTATGTTGGAGGTGTGCCACTTGTATGAATTTTATGAAAACACAAAAGTTGCATATAACGAAAACGAAATGATAATTTAGAAAACTATAACAAAGTTTCTGGGATTTTATCTTGGAATTTCTGTTGATGTCAAAGCGTCTTTCATTTAGTTTCAAATATCAAAAAATGATCTGTCAACTGCTCGTCATTTTGTCGATTTTTTCTCAAGGTAAGGTACTAGATCGGCAGCCCAAATCACTTAGCATAGATGAACGAGGTATCAACATCTGACGATAGGAGAACTTAGAGTCCACCTCAGTATAATTTTATGCAGAAATGAACGTCTGCCGTTGTATGCACTATGGGTGTCACCCCTGGGGACCTTACACATGGGCAAACATGAGCTTGATTAGAATATTCGAGGTACCGGCCAAAACATTTAAAACGGACACTAGTACCGCACTGAACACCGAATGACCCATGACAGACAAATTGCACTCTGGAATGGGTCTGGCAGAAGCCAAAAAAGGTCATCTAGTGCATTTTTGGCCCCCTTGTAAGGACCCCAGGGCTAACACCCAGAGTGCAGACAACGGCAGACATCCATAAATGTATATATTGCGGTGGACTCTAAGTGCTCCAGTGGTCAGATGTTGGTACCTCGTTCATCTATGCTACGTGCTCTAGGCTGCCGGTCTATACTCCTCCTTGTGTGGTAAAGCAAGACATAAACGTTTCTTTTATACGGAAAATGTCACATTTGACCTTTGTTGTAAACAAAACAATGACGACTGTGCACATGGGAAAGGTTTACTTGGTAATTCTTTGAGTTCATAAGCGCATATATATCATTAGGGTGAAGATTTTGAAAACTGTATTAAGAAAGAGTTTAGATTTCATCTTTGTTTCAAAAATAGTGAATCTGACGATTTTTTCTAGTTCTTGAAACATTCAAAGAGAGTAACTCTCACGCTAGTATCCATAAGAAGAAGATTCGCCTCGATTTGTTTATAAGGAGTTTTTACGAATTTTGGTGTTCTATGCCTCTTTAATATGCGGCAGATGCGTTGGCCGAACATGATCATTCAGACTAAAATCCGGAAATTCTGACAGCGAGCATACACGCTCTATTGAATAATGGCTGCAATGACCAGAATTTTCCCACCATAGTTCCCTGATATGTATCGCGAGACAATTGGCGCCTTTAGTAATTTTTATGTGTAACTATAGATTATAGACAACAGATTCGCAACCTCGATGTTTTCTTGCTTAGTATCCTAGAGGAGACGCCGCTCTCCTAAATCACCAATTTCATTTTCCGGTTAGTGTATTGTGACGGAAAATTCTCGCATCTATTTTACTGTCCAGTACAACGAAAAAAATTCGGCGTTGAAATGCTGATCAAAGTCTTCCAATTATAGGACTATTGGTATTGTGAATACTTTTGGCACCCGACCACACTACAGCCGACCGAGATTAGCAGACGACGTACTTACCGGAAGTAAAACTTGCTAATTTGCCAGGCGTGCGTTCAGTAGACGCTAGGACCTACGCTAGGACCTAGCTAAAACCTAGTCAACGTCACGTGTTCTCATTTAAAATGCACGGCAATATCTCACGAAATCTCGCGAAGTCTTGCTTTTTAGCTAGGTCCTAGCGTTACTGAACGGGAGGCAGGTGTTGCTAGTGAATAGTGACGTCACGGCTTACGCGTAAGACAACAGATTTCGTCCACTGAAAATATACGGAGTTGGCGGTCCATGTACTATAGTCTATGGTGCAACCATTAGGCGAGCTTTCCCCTACTAAGTAGCATATTAATATACAATTATTGACCTTCACCGAGGTCAATATGAATGTTTTCAGACTCCAAAAATATGACAATGACCTAAACGGAATCACACTGAGTTCTGCTTTACTTCAAAAAAGTTTTAAAGCTAAATCAAATCGTGTTACCATCGCAGGGGTCATTATCGAGAATTGTTGACTTCGTAATTTGTCCAAATCATATATTTACAGGATATATTGGGATTTTAGTGGGATAATTTCTTAACGTGTTTCAGTGTCCCGGTAGATGTGATGGCCGACCTATCTGTTCATGCTACATAACTCTGCCATGTTCTGTCACAGGAGGAAGTGTGCGCCCAACTTCACGTGTTGCCAAATGTTTGTGCCAGTTCGTCTCCTCCTGAGATGCAAAGATAACTTGGTGCATGAGGTCATAGGAAAGAGGCATTTCGGATGTCAGTGTAGCAAAAAGATATGTAGTCAACCTCCATGGTGATCGACGTGACATGGCAAATTTGCACAATGCTGACACTAAATCATATGCATTTTCTGAGGCTGTCGTCAATTCACGCCTATTTAAGCCTTTAACAGTCCCGCCTAACGGTCGATGAGACGAAGCTGCACTTCGTCTATATAGCTGTTACAGCGGGCTACGAAAACGAAAATCGAATTACGCCTTTGCTCTCATCGTGAACGCGGAATCATAATATTCCTTGCCGGGATACGATTCCATTTCCATTATCAACTCAAGTCACTGGCAATGCAAGACAGTAATCCCTGAAGCGTTTTCTTGAGTAGGTCATGGTTTCGAAGTTCTTGCTATTCACGGAAATTGCGAATTTAGCCAGCTAAACAGAGCGAATTGCAACTTTAAACACCGTTCATTCAAAGTGTAGAAATCCGTTAGCCCAACTACTTTGAAACAAAACGCGACTTTCAAGGAAAACCTCCAGCTGACGATCTTGCAGCTCTCTCGCCACAGACGTCGTCAAGCGAAGTGACCACTATAGAGTCAGGTGACTCCAAATTTAAGTCCAATTACTGATGGAGATTCCAAAGGCTTAGTGCGAATATTATCGATTGATACTCCTCAACTGAGACGGTCTTTGGAGAAACATTGGCAGTGATACGGCATAGACCGAGTGCAGTGCAAAAATGTTGAATGACAACCACAGAATCCCGTGACTTGTGTTTCAAGACGGATTTATGATACACGTTGTATTTTCAAATAAGGCCTAGCTGGTATCTAAGATCATAGATTTATATTCGCGTATGACTTCAGTTAGTCAAATATAATGCCATATCGACATCATGTTTGCTCTTGTTTGGATTCTACCGTCATTAAAACAATTAATTGTATTAGTTATTATTGTTGTTATTGAATAATTGTAGTCAACGAACATGTACTTAACGTTTCGGTCAATGCGGGTTGACATAACTAGTACATATAAAACTATGCCTGTATGTCCGAAGAATCTGCATTGCTTCAGATTCCAATATAAGACCATGGCATTTTATTCAAAGTCGTCAGTGCACTTTTAAATGTTCCCAATGAAATGCATGGCCTCATATAATGCTAGGGTTTACGGCCGTAATTCCAGTCAATTCTGTCACTGGTCTTACAATAGCTTCCGTTTAAAACGGTGTTCTTTGAACTTAAGTGGAGCGATGAACATATCTGTGTTGGCTGTGCATCAGTTTGGTCAGCTTATAGTTAGTGCTGTAGTGGGGCGTAGGCACCCGTAGGCGCAGCTAACCATCTTTTGGCATTTGAATGTAGCGCCTTCGCACCGTGAGTTACTTTCAGTGCTCAAGATGGGCTTTGGGCGCCACTTACCTCTAATTTTACCAATACACCACTGCTTCTAGTGACAAATGATAACTCGTATGGGTAATACAGAGGTTACTTCACTCCTAGATGATTTATTGGAAGAAAAATGACACATTCGGCTCTGTCATCATAGTATGTTATTCATCGGTGACGTTTTAATTAATTATTTTACAACTGGTGACGTACATGTATGGGGCTTCTACGTGATAGCTATTGAAGTGCATACTCACCGAGACAGTCATGGTTATGCCACCCACGTACTTCGCATTTATCAGTTTATAAGCGTAAAATAAAATGTGTAATGGCCAAAGAGCTGTATTGCAAATCTGTCAGTATTATCATATGTGTTTATATCATGTTTATATCAAGCAATGTTTTCGTCTGTGCATGAAGTGTGTGTCTATCTATCATAAGGAAAGAAAGTTATACCAATATCACATTGCAGGTATATGTAAGTTATGTCAATATCACATTGTAGATCTATGTTGTATTGTAAAAGGCACACCAGGTTGTAGGGTAATGCCGCTCGTTCAGTTCTCGTGATTTATTAAATGATTCAAACTACCGTGGTTACAAATTCACAAATTTATTGGGGGCCCCAAACATAATCAGGGACATTTCCATTCCTTGTATGTTGCGCAAGCATCAAGGCAAAAATTACCGATATTTTTATCGCCATAAAGCTATCGAGAACATTTCCCTTGTGAGTTCAGAAATAGTGGTATACAAGTTGTATTTTTTGATTCCGAACAATATATTTTATACAGTCTCACATTTTTCTTTTGTTTATGCCGCTTGATACTGCTGTGCTTCACATGAATGTATTTTGTGCTCTCTTTGGTCAATTTTGATTTTTTTCTATATCCCTCGTTAAGCGTTTACGGCCCAAGATTTACATCAGGAGGGCAAAGGTACAATTTCCCCGGAAAACCCTCTAAAACCGGACGCTGACTGAGAGGGGGTCCCTCATGAAAAGCATGCTACTAAAAACTATATGAAAGGTTGAAACTAGAGAAATGTGATAGTCGTTTCCGTCACAGGGTCATGACCATTTTCTATCAGCTTCCGAAAGTAGAGGCGGTTGATGATTGGAACCCCTTCTGTGTGAGGCCCCTTCAAGTGCTTAAAAGCTCCATTTTTCAGTCTCACCAGGAAAGTGGATAACAATTGACACAGTGAAATTCATTTTTCCATCTAAAAAAAAGGTAAATACCTGCAGAAATTTTCGACTCCTATTTTTAGTAACGTCTTCTTCTCGTTACGGTTCATAGGTAACCTCTCTTTACTGATCATTGTGGGTCGATTCTCTTATCTTTCTTGTAGGATCATTGGCCTCCTGTCGATGATAGCTGCACCGGACCAGTCACTGAATGATGTGATTTTCTCTAACTGGTCAGGTGTATATATAGCTATCATCGACAGGGAGGCCAATAATCGCACCACCTGTACCACCAAAGTCTCTTTTCGACATATACATGGGAAACAATTTTTACAAAAAGACAGTGTCAGTATGGGTTCCCCGTTAAGCCTAACTTGTTCAGATTTTTACATATCAGAAGTTGAGAAACGCCCGGGTAGTCGGCACATCGGCAGAATTCCCTTCCGCTATGGTGACGATCTCCTTATATGTTGTTCGAGCGATGAATTGTAATGCGTGAATTCGCCTGTCTGTGAGAAGTTGCCATTTCTCGATGTCCTTGAACCTCATTCTGACCATGACTAATCACAAAACTCAAGAGAGCGCACTATTGTCATCCATTTGGAATGCATTCACGGCGTTGAAGTCCAGCGCATATTAAAGAAGTTCCACTTAACAATGGTACTAAATACTAATTCTTTTGTTGGTAACGGGTTCTTCGTATCTAGAATTGACTGTCATGGGTACATTGAACCAAGTGCTAGTACCACTAAGAATGTGCATTACGAGAACTGCCGATAACTTGAGAAGACAGTTAGAGACAATTCATTTTACCATCCACGGGGGTGAGACACGTGGTCTTAAAACATAGCTGTTATTTTAACTTGTTTTTAGTAATGTCTATTTGCAATTTGCCGTTACAATTAACTCGATCATTGCGACGTTTTCCCGTTGATCCCAACTTGGTGGATTTTCAATAGCCCAACAAAAATTTGGGGAAATGACCCCTGTAGCCAATATTTTACACGACTGATTAACTCCATTTTAGCATTTATGGTTGGAGGGCCAGCTTTCTTTTGTTCGATAATTGCTCTAATCTCCAATAAGATCATATCTAGCCTGACTCGGCTGTACTTTTGTTGTTAAAAATAAAATTTAAGTTATAGCGTATTTGAACATAAACCAATAGAATTTCTGAAATCCTCGTCAAATGGTGATCATGTTTAGTTTTTGAATCGCCAAAATCGCCCAACTACAACCGAAGTTACGGCAATCTATTCTTTCCGAACGTACGCTCTGAGTTTGACTTTGTTCATACGTGGTCTTTGATAATCCTGGTATATAATTCCCCTGCTTGTTGTCGTATCAGACAAAAGACTGCGCTTGGCAGTTAACAAAGAAGCTCACAACCCTCTATGTCTGGTAAAGTCACTGAACGGAATATGGGAGAGTATATATCGGCAAGGTGTCAACTGTCGTATTTCCACTCCAGTTTGCGTTAAAGAGAAGCTACTACCAAACTATAGGTCTACTGATCAAATGATAACGGATTAAGACAACGACGTAGGAGCCCGCCTTTGGAGAAGCACAGGGTATTCGTTCCTGTCATCTTAACGCTTCTTGGAATTTTTCGAATGAGTACGTTTTCAATGGAGTGAGCCGCAAAATGACTCATACTTCAAACTTTAAAAAATAGGGGCATCTAATAAAATTTCATGGCCATTGGTTATCAACTTCTTGAAATGTTTCCTTTTCTTTTCTTTAGCTACCCCGGTTTCTCAGCGTGAGGCTCGGCGTTCGCACTCATGTGTCACCGCCCTGCTTCTAGGCCTTTAAACGCGCACCCATCCCAAAAATGGAGGCTCGAACTTTTGATAATTAGAGCTATGGTGCATTCGCCGAATTTTGGTAGTACCTGCCCTTTGGTGGACTTTCGTCTCGTTTTCTACTTTTTCGGAGTTTTTGTTTCTCTGAGGCGGGCCTTTTCGCCAAATTGGGGGCTCGTTCGAGCATCTCGAGTCATCCGGCCTGGGTGCGCGCAGGCTTTACATGTTACGGGAGATTAGAAGTAAACGATACGTCACAGCCGCAACGTTGTGAGCCCGTTTCAAGAAATCCAGGCCGATTGCGGTCTAGTGTCTCGAAACCCGAGCATCAGCCCGGAGCAGCGCACGGCAGCCGACTAAATGCCAAACTCAGCTGTTGGCCACAGATTCTTCAAGAAGATACATGGTAGTGGCTAGCTATCTCATACTGAAGACCGGGTCAGGATAGCCCAGGATGCACGCCACTGTCAGGCGGAGGGCGCCGAGTGGCACGACCGGGCACCGAGTTCAACTAGTGACGGGAACTCAACTAGAACGCGGCGGCGACTATGACTCGACCTGGCGGGAGTCGAGGAAAACCTATCATAGAAATCGCGGTAGACATTGTCTTCTGTTCATTTTAACATTAGGCCCTAACTATTTACCAAATATGCCGTACATAAGGCTACAGCAGATTTAGGCCTATATAAGCAATATATTTGTGACTCCGACAGACTCTCAGTTGAAGCACTTTCAGTTGGCGCCTACTTTATGAGCCTGAAAAAAAAAACGCATGCTTATTGTTGCCCTTCCATGCGAGTCGTTTTTTTGTTCATTTTTCGGAATTAATGCATGAACCGAGAAGTCTCTAGCTTGCGTAGCCACCGTTCAGCTCCATTCGAATTCTACCGACAGCTTTTGAGTAGAGACTGTGGCACCATCATGGGCACTCAGGCTGACACTGCGGTCTAGGCGAATGTTGAAAATTTTCGTGAATTATTTAGGGAAAAATTGGCAAAAGCGACTCGCATGAATGAACATAAATCGTATGGGCTTAAATATGGGGATATACGTACTATAGTTTTACTAGACCAGTCGAGGATTGAACATCTATTGGTACGAACATTTTGGGTTCGTGTGGCTCAGGTGAGACACCGGGATGCGCCAGGCGTTGCAAAGAAACGGGAACCAATAGATGTCTCTGCGCTATAAGCAAAATGGCGACCTTCATGTAGACGTTATTCAGTTGCCAATGAAGTGAGGCGGTATTCAGCACAGGCAGGTGTTTGAGCCGAACTGTGTCTATGTAAAGTTTCTGTTATAGTTATCAGACGTGAACCGTCCCATAACCTTGAAATTTATTACTGGAATTACCATCAGGCCGCCTCCTGTCCTGGACTTTTTGCCAGTGTTGGACTAATAATAATTTCCACTGATTCTGTGGTAATAGTCGGATAACTTGGTCCCATTTCAGAATTTGATTGACTGATTAATACCGCTACTGACGTGCACGTCTGTAGGCAACAGACCCTCGGCTGGCTGTCTTGGGGCTACAATACTCCTCATCACCTTCTATACTTTAGTCTCAATGCTGTGTTTTTTAAACGGACGTAGACGAATAACAGGTTTTACCTTGTCAAAATACATACATATTATTGTGTACACTTAACTTAAAAATGTCACTAAGACTGAGGCACTTTTTCTTCAGTGATCCTTTCTGCCTTCTGGATCTATACTAGGCAATGACCATCGCCTCTGTTGGCCCAACAACAGAGGCGATGGTCATTGCCTAGATCTATACATGTCCTTGATGAAGCATGTCTATGTGAATTAAGATGACTTCAGGGAAAAATTCCAACTGCACTTTTTTGATAACCAGCCAGCAGAGTAGCTGTATGAAAACTTATCAAAATACAGCTAGGTACCACTGTGTGTTGAAGTCTACCAGACCTCAAAATTGTACACAGCCCAGTTTGTTCTGCTCATCACCTCGCTGTGAAACTTGTATCAATATGTAGAGTTAAAGATCAGCAGGGCGCATGCAAAATCTGGGAGTCAACTGACTCTCACCTTGCCCATTACAGCCGTTTAAGTGGAAATATTCTAATAAAAGTCATTTTCTCGCGTAATTCTTGGTCTTGTGAAGGAAAGAAAAGTATGTCATCATTGTGAAAACAGTTTGTTTGTGACACGCGCACATGCTATTTCCTAAATTTTGTGACGTCTCTCGGGAGGTGATGAGAGCTTAGCAATAGCAAAATTTGTTCTGAAATTCAGTTCGTTGTAATCAAAATTCTAAAAACTTATAATGCAGTGTGACTTGTATGCAACCTCACGAAAGAACAACAGTTGGCTGAAGAATCAGCAAAAAAGGAACAGGCCAATAGGTGACGCAACATTTCATGGTGCCAAAAGCTGATGTAAAAGATTGTTCCACAATTTTAGCAGTAGAACAATGACAGAATGCCAATTTTCAACACCGGTAAATGATTCAGTTTACTCAAGGTTTTTAATGACATTTAATTTTGTGTCAGATTTTATCTGGCCAGTTTTTTACCCACATCGGCGCAAAGCTGTATATTTAGTAGACAGCTTTACACAAAGGCTATTTCTTTGGTTGCCGTTAATTTTTTCTCCATTTCTTTGAAATTCTTAGATAGATTTTTGTTAAATGTGGCAAATAGATTTCTACTAGGGAGGTTACAGTGCCTTCCTATTTTTGGACTGACATTTTTTCTCACCTAGCCTCTAGTTTTGTTATCCTAATAAACACTCCTAGAAGGATACCATTTGTGGTGCAGTCATGGGTGCTTGTCAGTTCTTTCTTGGTTTGATTATTTGTCGAAACTAGATACTGTGTGTAACAAAATTTCTCTATTTAAGATGCCACAATGGACAAAAAAGCATTTGAAAATAAAGATGGTCAACAGGCAGAAGGAAAGACTACAAATGTAAAGCTAAACAAAAGTGGGGCTAATCAAAGTGAAAGTGAACCTCGAAGTGAACGCAAGAACTACAGCACAGAGACAGAGACTAGGAAGAGCAAGTCCGTTTCCATGGAGACAGGTACTATCGGTGATGGTTAGTCTTTGTAGTCTGTGCAGGCTGTTAGTCACTGCCCATAGATGAAGCCAGTGTCTAGTGTGACAAGTTTACAGATAGCCTGGTGCTTCATGTGCTTACACTGCCTCCTAGTGGCGTGTGCTTGGGACTCGGACAACTCGTTAAATGTACTGAATGAATGTGCATATTTTAATGATTAGACAACTCCATTGTTGCCTCAAAATTGAAACCTACAAGGTGCATTTCATGTGCAAATGATACACTTGTTTTATGTAAACAAAATGTAAGTCAATGAATTGATTTAGATGTGAGGTGTGCGCAAATGCAGTTTGGTGACTGAACTTCTTGGAGCACTCAGAAACTCCTCTAAGTTGTTATATTAGCATGATTCAGTCACAAGCGATGGTCCACTATCACAGTCGTCCTGGTGGCCAGTGTTTATTTCTTTATTAATGAAGGTTACTATGGTCAATAATAAATGTTAATTATTGGTCACATAGTGAGAACAAATACATTGAACAAGTTTTAGATCTTTAAATTTCTAATTTGAGAGTTGTATTATTTCGTCACAGGAGGATCAGATGTGAAGTCCTCCAGGATGGATCGTGGTGATGTCATTGACTTTCAAATAGGTGAGAACAGTTTGGATTGCTGTGTATAATTATTGCAGAAATTGATGGATACCTCTAGTAATGTTCTCACATTCGCATGGATAAGAGACCATGAAATGATGTTTAAATACCATTCCTTTCTTGTATTGGAAAGAATGTGTGGTTTTGTTGTCTACTACTTGTCAAGTTTTATTCGCTAAAGTTTCGTTTCCATGGACATTTACCCGTAACTGTGGAAGCCTATGAAGCCCCAGAACTCTTGATAATTGTCTCTTAATTAAGCTTCATATCTTTTGATTTATGACCGTAATTGCATCGAAATGGGAATTGCCATTCATTTTGAAATTAAATTACTTAAATTTTAATGATCAGGTGACTAAATTGTTCCCAGTCATCTTTCTCTTGCTTCCTTTGTCAAAGTCTGTTCAGTGTTTTGTGTCTGGTACTGACGTTGGTGTTGCTGTTTATAATGGTGTTGCTGTTTTGTAATGGTGTTGCTGTTTTGTAATGGTGTTGCTGTTTTGTAATGGTGTTGCTGTTTGTAATGGTGTTGCTCTTTGTAATGGTTGTTTATATTTTGTCATCAGCGGTGGACAATTACAGAGACAAGATGAACATGTTCTGTTACCCTGTTACCCTTGACGACCTAAGACGTAGAGAGATGGAAGAGGTGTTGAAGTTAGCAGGCCTTGTCAGATTCACCATGTATCCGGGTGGCACACACGATGAATGTGTTGGGTACTGTACTCACATTTGATTGTTTCATTTGTTATTGGACGGTGTATGGTTGGTTTAATACTGCCTATGCAAGTTTTGATATTCACCAGATGACATCTGGCTGGCCACCCATTAATGTAAGGTGCGCATCCGACAACTCAGGAGTGCTGTGCCGGATCTTTTGTTGCGTAAAATGTCTGTAGGAGGGGTATGCCGTCTAGTCCTGTGGCACCCTTTAGAAGCACATGAGTGGCTGGTGCTAGACCAGCTTTACAGTGGATGCGGCTGTGGGGGGTCATTTCAATCCAACAGGTCACGGCCTGCATGATCTCTTTGTACTGGTGGTGAGTCTCACTGTTTTATTTGAACGCAGAAGGGGAAGTGTCCATCATTGTGAAATGCAACACCCAATGCTATGATTTGAATGAGGGCCCAATTATTATTCGTAAGACATACTGCTGAGTGTCTGACCTAGTGTCACGTTGTGGTGGCCTTGATGCACTTGTCTGCTGCTATCAATTTCTTGGTTATTGTCTAGCTTCTTGAGTTAGGACAGGCGCACAAAGCCTTCGAGTGTTAAACTGTCTTTATATATTCTTTTTAATGTAGTTCTCACAATTCTAGGTCTCTTCTTTTTTATACTACCCTTTTATTAATTTTTTATGTTCACCAGGTAAAAACAGCTTTATTTTTATGCGCCCACGCATCCGACACGCTGTACCCCCTAGTGGCATTTTCATTTTTTTTTCCATTTTCCTTTTGTTTTTCTGAAGTTCCTTGACCGATTTTTATGAAAATTGGTAAATGGCTTTCTATTAAATAAACGATAGCATGCTCCCAGTTTTGGATGCATTTGATGTATTTTGCTCCATCTAGTGGCCATTTTTTGATACAAATAAACATCCCTAGAAGCACATCGTTTGCGGTGCATTCGTGGGTACATTTCAACGCTCCGCATTGCTTTTGTTATGTTTACCTTTGATAGTGCATGTGGTAAATGTCATGTGAGCCTTGAATGAACGCAGGAGATGTTTGGTCGTTTTACAGGGTGTTAGACCTGCACATGTGTACCGTTTCTAATGCAATATTAGCCAAGGAGAAGTTGAAGAAGATAAGAGTGGGTAAAGACAGGAAACAGAAGCTGACCATGAACTGTGGGGAACCTGGACACAGTTATGTCGACAGTAGGTGGCGCTTCAGTCTTGCTTCTCGTCAATTCTTGTTTGGTTCTCAGTAGGCGCTATTATGTGACAGATGTGGAAAGTCATGAGTTCAGCCACGAGGCATGTATTTCGAGAGTCTACCCGAAAAAAGGCAATTCTATTTTTCAGTAAAAGAACACTTGTTGAAAAATGTGGCTATGCTTGGGTGTGACTTAGTTATTTCAAGACAGTCATGGCGTGTCAGGTTGTCGCGTTAATATAGTGGTTGGTAGTCAGTGTTGTGACAAAACATTATTTTTAAAGTTGGGATCCATGGAGTGTTATTGTGCAATGCAGTAATGGTTTTGGTCTTGCATTTACAAGCAAATTAATTACGCTTCTCCTGATTCTCATGCACTCTGTGTAGCTGATGCTTATGGCTGGGATTCATTTATTGTTTTTGTTTGTCACTATAATGATGTGTGATATGTTGAAACACAGTGACATTGATGTCTCTGACCTGTCTTGTTGTCGAGTGATCCTGTATTTCATCAACCGTCTGGTTTTGTCAGCCAATATTTTGATATCGTGATGTGTTTCTCCTTCTGTTGACCTTTGTTTTAACTGTGATGTCACAAGATCAGTACATACAATCATTCTCCCTTATGCACTACAAGTGTGTTCTCGTTATCCGTGTTCTCGTTATCCGTGTTCTCATCTGTGTTCTTGTTATCCATGTTCTTGTTATCCGTGTTCTTGTTATCTGTGTTCTCGTTATCCGTGTTCTTGTTATCCGCATTCTCCTTGTCTGTGTTCTTTTCTATTTAAATGCTCTTCTTTTCTCACAAGTCGCAGTTCTTTTCTTATTTGAACATTCTGTTTGTACGAACACAATTCTTTTCTGATAAACCACATACACCCGCAGATGTATTATGGGACTGATTTGATACATTTACCAAGCAGTGTACTTTTGACTGTCAGGTGTGAAAGAAATGTTTTTATGAGAAAATAGTTTGTGAGAAATTAAGAGCTCAGAATTTGTGTAGAATGGCAATTTACTAAGTTAAGAAATGCAGTTTGCATGAAAGGAACCCTATTAATTATACTGTACATGGGCAATGTGCTGGGCTTGGCATTTTCATTTAAGAGCATTTCCTCTTTTTTGATTTCGATTTCTGCTTACTTGATTTCCAGTTTCCCCTCTTTGTCTCCTTTTTATCATGATTTTGACTTTATTCGTGCAAAAACGTTTATTTTATTTAAATTTTACGACGAAATATATTTCTGTATCACAAGCCTATTTATTTGTGGAATGATGTATCACTTGGAAAATTTTCCTCTTCTGCTATACAATAGAGAGATACGTATTGTAAAATTATAATTATTTTCAGTCCTACAGAAGTGCCATGACAAGACATTCAGTCTGAAATTTGATGTAACCACCCCGTGTTTTGCTGTCAAAAAAACACCCATCGACACCTCATGTAAGTTATCACTGGTTGGACTATTTCTTTTGAACACAACATCTAGGTGGGAATTTCGCACGAGTTTCTATTTTGAAAGTCAGAGCTAAAATAAAACAATTTTTTTTCTCAAGAGCTGTTTTATACCAGAAATATTTGGAAATGAAATTAGTATGTAAAGAAGATTTAAAACCAAATGATTTCATGTTCATTCTCAGAAATAGGCATGGCATCACTTGCTGCTGACTTGGCAGTATTACTTGTGCATTACGACTTGTGCAGTATGACTTGTGCATTACGACTTGTGCGTCACGACTTGTGCAATTCAACTTGTGTAGCATGGTTTGTGCAGCACGACTTGTGCAACAATGCAGTTTACTGAAGAGCACTTGCTGTGTTTACTCTTTCCCAAGACAATATGGATACTGTTGAAAGTTGCATTGAACACCGCAGAGATGTTTTGCACTAATTGTTTTTGTACAAGATGGAGTACACTCTAGCCATCAGCAGGAACTCAGGAGATGTCCTGGGTGGCTGTAAAATGGTCTGCAGGTGGGCAATATGCGGATTAGGAAAACACACAGACTATGCCCATTTCAGACTCAGAGATCTGTTCTAGTTGGAGTTATTGTGACATCTGTTAGATATAGTCACTGCATTTGGATATTATTTATACCAACAAAGTGAGATCATTGCTGCGTAATCAACAACTATAATGTTGATGGAGCTATGCTTTGTACTGTGTGGACGAGGTGTCAAGCTTTGACATTTCGGGAAGATGAACTTTTGTTTCTAAAGATGTGAAATGGTCATATGAATATTGTCGAACATATTGGAACTTAAAAGACTTGGCGCATGACACAAGTAATTTTGTGCTGTGGTGAATGATCAACAAACTTGGCCACTGGAGTTTATGAGTACATTGCAGAGTTACAAAGATTAATCTATGGACCATGTTTTACATGTTGAATAACTTGTACTTGTTTCTGTTCAACAAGACACCTGTACCCTTTGGAAAGACTTAACGAGATTTCAGAGTAGAGTTCCCGCATACTCACATAGCTACAAGCGGAATATGTTTTCAAGAGAGAAAATGGTACTCTGAAACCCTGGAAACTGGACTTCAATTGAAAATTTTGCTGGGAAGAATTCATCTTTGTTACATGTTTGAGATATGGGAAGTTATTGCACAACAAATAAACAGAAGCCTTTCGTCAAGATCAAATATTGCGTATCACAAGTGGACACCTGTTGTGAACCGTGTAAAATGAACTGGTGTGAGGACTTGAGAGGGAGAGAG
>NMRA01000002.1:1035599-1122562 GCA_002633005.1 Phoronis australis | reverse complement strand
GGAGAGAGGGACAGACACAGCAAAGTGGTCATCTGGATGATTAAGCTCGACAATTGATGTACAGCAAGAAATGCTATTGAAGAGTTTTGCAGATATTTTCAGTGCTGAAAGGAACTAATCCTATTGACTGACAATGTAACCAGCAAATGTTGAAAAGTCAGCACCGGGCATATGACGACGTGTTGTTTTCAGATTTGGCAAGTGTTGATGACATGACGTATATGCCAACAGATTTCAGGCTATCGAAAATCATGTACTCTTAGTAAGTTGCTCTGACGTTTTGCATATGCAAGATTCATCAGATCAAAGGTTAGAGTCATGTGGACAGTTTCATTTACCTGAAGTGATAGTTTAGGCCGATGGTCAGCCAGAAGAGAGAAATGAGACATGTGGACTGAAACGAGCAGCTGAACTTTACATGGTTCAGCATAAAACAAGAGTGCAGAGTGCATTTTAATTGACAATCAAATCATTATCTTCACTATCTTGTGTGCTGCAAGGCATTGAAGCATGCAGAATTACATTAAAAAGCATGTTTTGCATAATTATCAAGCTGTATAGATGAGGCAGTATGGCCTAGTGAGATAAGTGTCATCGGTTCAAGTCCCAGTGGGGCACACTGCTAGACCCTTGAGTCAGGTCCCAGTGGGGCACACTGCTAGACCCTTGAGTCAGGTCCCTGTGGGGCACACTGCTAGACCCTTGAGTTAGGTCCCAGTGGGGCACACTGCTGCTTTAACTATATTTTTAGAAAGCATGAAAGTGGTTCCAGATGGTCATTGCAATGTGCCCACCTGAGTAGCCAACACTTGTGCGGTACAACCACCTGCAATTTATTTTTTATATTTAGCTCTAGTTCAGAAATTTTTTGGTTAATCTCACATTTTTCAGAGAAAATTTTTTTGACTACTGACCCAAATATCGCTGTTGTAACCACACTAACCCCAGTCTGCGGTATAGTGTTACCTTAGGTTCAAGGGTCAGTAGTGCCTGAACAGACTATTCAGTTGGTTCTATTTAATATCACAAAATCTATACAAAATTGAAATATGAATATCGGGAAGTGGTTTTACTAGAAACTTATTTTTTTGTAATCCAGGACAGCTGCACATTACTTTTCCAAGGCACAAAAGTTGAAGAAATTGCCATAGTTGACTTGAAGATAAATGACTGATATAATTTTCGGTTTATGTACACCTTACTCTTGCAGTCTTGCCATAGTCAATAGGATAACCACTCAAGTCTTTCATAACTGTGTCCTATGTTCAAATTTCTTCTATACAAAATGCACAACCGTCCGTTAGTCGTTTTCCGCTTTGCTTATTAAGTATTTTTTGTTCAAAATTCTTCAATACCTCTCAGGGGCTGCGGACTGAATTTCATGCAAAATATGGTCCCAGAATCTATTTTTTTTGTTTTCTGGATACGTTGTTCTAATGTGCAAGCTTTGCAAAACAGTCTTAAAGATTCTAGAAATAAAAAAATATAAGTTTCTACTACAACCGTTTCCTGGTATTTGTGTTTTAACACATTTTCTGCATGTTTTTGGGATGCACTGTACAGTTGGAGGTCTCTGGTGTTCACCAAAAAAATCTTGTAGACACCACCTAATGAGGTTGATGTGGGCAGGTCACTTCACCCATAGAGCTAAGTTTTCATAATGAGAGATTGCTAAGGTCTATGATCTTCATTTGCTATTCTTACATTCATCAAGGTTAATGTCACTGGGAACTAACATGTTTTAATCTTCACTGTGATGTGCATTGTGTATGTCAAGTTAAGGTTTACAAGTTTCTGGTGAGAGCATGCTTTTGAGCACAAAATACTAACGCAGTGTTTCAAAGGTATATCACCTAGATGATCTCTGTGCTCAAGGTTGACCTTTGTGGTGACCATTTATCTGGTAGTATGTAAAACTTATTCAAGTCCCTGGTGAGAGCATGATACGGATGCATTTGAGCACTATCTTAAATGTGATTCTACATTGCAGCGAGGGATTATTGCGAGAGAGTCGCTTGTATTGATAAATTGCCCGAAGCCATTACCGAGGAGATGCTAGTCAAGTACTTCCCTGATGTTCCGAGGTTTCTCATACCACAAGATGACAAAGGAAACACGTTTGGGTAATTGTGACCAGTCAAAGGCATTGTGTTCTGTTACACTGTTCTCAGTTTTTTTGTCTTGTTTCAGTCTTTGCTATATCAAGGAAAATGAATTTGATGGGCAAGTTTTCAGTGTTCACAGGTGTATGCGTTGCGCTAATGGATTAGTTGTTAAGAATTGGTTGCACTAATGGAAATTGCTTGAAAAAAACTTTTAAAGTGTTTACAAATGCACCACGGATGTGTTGTGGATACAAGTGATTCCATTGGTGTCTCAAGCTGAGGAAATTGGTACGTTGTTTTAAGCTAATTTGTAATATTAGTTAGTTTTCATCTGAATAGACCGCTGGCTGAAACCTATACTGCCTGTTGTCTTAAAGTGCTCTTAGGTTTTCGCTGTACACAGGACAAAATGGTGCTTATAAGTATTGATGCAATTAAATTTTCTCACTGTTTGTAGTTTGTTGCATAGCCCACTACTAGTGTGCAGTCCTTCTCTTTCATCAATTCTACATCTTTAGTTACGGCTAAATGATTACACAAGTGGTTCACTACAAAAGAAACACTGACAATTTTCATCACCCTATTCATGTTTAAGTATATAATACAAAGATGAAATGTTTCTCTTTTAAACGGATTGTTCTAAAACCCCCTTGACCCCCACACCCCTTTGACCCATGACCCCCCTTCGACCGACAACCCCCACAACCCACTTGATTTCTGTTGTATACTCATTTACAGTATACTTCATGTAATGTTGAGACACTTTTTTAGTGAACAGTTTGTTTTTTAAACTGTATTTACTGAAGAAATTACATATTTGTTGGTTCCTTGCACTCTACCAAAAAAGGCTTGAATCTGTCATTCACTGAGACAAGATGATTACACTTTGCCGGGAATGACATTTGTAACGTTGGTATGTCTTTGATTTGATTTGGTTGCGTTGTTTTTTTCTGTTTTTGGCTTTCAAACGTCCCGAATTGACTCTCTTAATTGCAAAAAAACAGGGAAAAGCCAATCGAGCCTATGGCCCGAATCTTTGGTCCTGCAAGTCGGCGCTTGTTCTATGTTCAGATTGAGTTGAGCTTGTGTAGACTGGGTCAAGGGGGTTGTGGGCCGTGGGTTGAGGAGGTCGTGGGTCGAGGATCGAGAGGTTTGTGGGTCGAGGGGGGTCGTGGGTCGCGCAGGGTCGTGGGTCGAGGGGGTTGTGGGGTGTGGGGGTCGTTGGTGTTTTAGAACAATCCCTTTTAAACTTCAGTAGGCATCATCAGTGGTTGAATATGTTTATTGGACAAGCAACAGCATCTCATTTCTATGATGCGGCTTAGTAGTTTGAGCTCAGGCTCCCGTTAGAATCCTGGCTTTACTTGCTGACAACTGAGCATTGCACAAAGGTGTCTCCTACTCCTCTAAGCTCGGTCTTACTGGTGAATGTATGCAAGGGTGTGAATTAGAACCTGGATATAATGTGAAACCATTTCCAGGGAAAAACCAGCTAGCCAGGGCTGTGCTCATATTTATTTATTTCTACTTTGTTTATATTGTCTGCACTGTAGTATCAATGACATACCAGTGCTGCCCCTTGTAATGTATTAAGTGACGAGTTTATTTCATTTGTCTCCTCTATAGCTGCATAATACACATGATTCTGATGACATCATGATGTCTGTGCTAGCAAGTTCAAGTTCAGTAGAGTGTATTACAAAAGCTGTTTTAGTTCTGTTCTAACACCAGAATTCAATTGAGTTATATTGTGGAGTTCCAATTATGGTATTCTGGTAAATGGTATGCACTATCAGGCATTGTGTACCGTGGTACCTAAAGTCATAGGGTACAATCAATTAACTTTGGTGGTTCCGTTGGGTCAACTGGCTGAGACATCTGATTTGTTCTTGATGATGACTTCCTGCTTGCAGACCAATCAGATGTCGTAATCAGTGACTCGGTGGAATTGGTGAAGTGAATTGAGTGGAACTAGAGAACCCTGTAACTTGTATGGTTTCAGAATGTCGAGGCGTGAAATTCTTAAATTTCCTGAGTGTGCTCACCATGAGATGAATGACACGTTTATTTCAAACAGGGCAGTTCTTTCATAAGGAATTCTGGCAGTGAAGAGTTTTTTGTTCACTTTCAATAAGAATATTGAAAAATGCAAAGGAATGATTTACTGCTAGTACTGGGATTTTCCATTGATGATCCCATGGGCATGTATTCAGAAAATAAAAGTTTTCAGGCATTTTAGTTACACCAAATAAACACCCGGGCGTTTATTCGGGAAAGGGGGGGCATAAAAACGGAAAGTCAGTTTTGGCTACGCAAATGCCAGCCTGGACTGAATACACATAGTCCTAAAGAGGTTTCCTGTCTTTGACATTAATACTTAAACCTTTGTTTTTAAATTTTATGTTAATAAATGCATAGGTCACCAACACTTCGTTCGTTTTTGTAAATGATAAATGCTTCATAAAGCTGAATTTTTGACTAAAAGTTGATTCTGAGTGGGCTTTTAAAAGTAAATTTTCCATATAAACACCTTACTATCTGGACACGGACACCAGAAGTTGTAACACCATTAACGACATAGTTTTCCGAATAAACGCTAATGTGCATTTCATCGCGTGGACATATCTATGGAAAATCCCGGTAATTATCATGTTGTGTCATGCTGTGCGACCTTTTCAACCAAAATCTCTCCCATGTCTGCGTGTTTTGGTGATTGCGAAAACGTTGATGTGACATAATGCACTGTTTATCTGCTGACGGCTTTTTGAATACAAGGAACTTGTGAACTGAAGTTTCTTGACTGTAAGAGATGTGTTATGCTTGTTTGTTTATTTACATTGATTTAATGTGCAGTCTTTCTTCACCTATTCAGCTCACAACGTAGTGGTGAAATGAAAATTACTTAAGTTTGTTTTTGTTAGCTTACTGTGTACTGTGTAGATGTTATATAAATAACATTTTGCCAACACTCATGATTTTCAGCAAGGTATATAAAAATTGTTGATTACTTTTGTATGAACGGAAATTCTAGTTTTGAGGCTCCCAGTGGAATCCTCGCCAATACTGGAGGTTCCCAGTAGATCCCTCTCCAATATGGAGGTTCCCAGTAGATCCTTCTCTAATACTGGAGGTTTCCATTAGACCCCTCTTTAATACTGGAGGTTCCCAATAGATCCTTCTCCAATACTGGAGGTTTCCATTAGACCCCTCTTTAATACTGGAGGTTCCAAGTAGATCCTTCTCCATTACTGGAGGTTCCCAGTAGATTCCCCTCAATACTGGAGGTTCCCAGTAGACCCCTCTCCAATACTGGAGGTTCTCTGTAGATCCCTTTCCTACACTGGAGGTTCCCAGTAGACCCCTCTCTAATACTGGAGGTTCTCTGTAAATCCGATTCCTATACTGGAGGTTCCCAGTAGATCCCTCTCCAATAATGGGTGCTCCCGGTAGATCCTTTGCTGTAGAGTTGGACTCCAAAATGTGCTCCTTTAAAACATTTGACAAATTAATTGTTTGCTTTACAGACACGTCTATGCAGAGTATGATAGCTTTCACAACAAACAGGTGAGCTTGAAGAAACACCAGATGGCAAAGACTTCTGTCCATGGTCGCACAGCTTATGTTAGCTACCTGAGAAATTCTGAAGGTATGTCTGGTTACACAGACTATAATTCAGCGTCACATAGCCTATGGCAGCTTCCAGAGAAACTCTTAAGTTGTCTGACTGAATACACACTCCACTCAGAAACATAGATCAGTGAGTCAGAGTTGATCTTTTTCAGACATTGATAAAACGTCTTTACAACTTGATTCATGTAATCCAGACATTTAGTTCTATAGAGAATTGATGGTCAAGCATTGAAGTACCCGAATGTTGGCCGAGGTAGTAATGTACTCAGGGCTTGGAATGTCCCTCTTGTGATAGGATTTCCATCTTTGGTTTCGATTTCCTCTTATTTGATTTCCAGTTTTCTCTTTTTTATCTCTTTTTTCATTATTTTGACTTTATTCATGCAAAAGGTTTATTTTACTTAAAATTTACTACACCAAAATGTTTCTATCACACAAGCCTGTTTATTTGTGGAACGCCGATCCATCACCTGGAAATTTTTCCTCTACTGAATTCAGGTGGCTTTTCTGCAACCGAACTTATAGGCTGACAATACGATGAATGTTTTAGTCATCCAGTTGGGTCAGTATAAGAAACAATAAATCTATTACTGGACTTACGGTACGTGGAGATGGCTACGTTGCGTCCTCCTCTCGAGGACTTCATCAGGCCACTGAGTTGTCACGTGACTTGTCATGTGATCCGTTGTACATTTTCCGCAGGATTCTCTTCAGCGCCCCATCCCATGTCCTAGGTAAGTGAAACCACAGCCCCCCTGTCTATTGAGGCTAGGATTCTCGATTCTCTCGTAGATAGCTTCTTTGATTTTGAATTAGAACACAACAGAACAGTGCTGAAAAGATGTGGCTACCCAAAGTGGTCATTCCACAAGGCAAACCATGACAGAGTCAGGCCTCAGAACACGCAGCCTGACAATAGGGGAAACATCAGGGTAACATTGCCTTTTGTGCTAGGGATCGCTGACCAGATCAAATCACGTATGAGGGGACACGACATTGCTGTTGTATTCAAACCTGTTAACACCATAAGGAGTCAATTGTTAAATGTGAAAGACAAAACCAGCAAAGAGAAAACATCAAATGTGGTGTATGGCATTTCATGCTTGGAACCGGGGTGTGGAGCAGCATATATTGGGGAAACCAAACAAGCCCTTAAAAGTCGTTTCAACCAGCATTGGAGGTCCAGTTATGGGGACTGCTATGATTCTGCAATTTTTAGTCACATGGCTTCCACAGACCACTCTTTCGCCATGGAAGATGTGAAGATCCTGGATAGAGAAGAAAATTGGTTTCGGAGATGGGTCAAAGAAGCTATCTACGAGAGAATCGAGAATCCTAGCCTCAATAGACAGGGGGGCTGCGGTTTCACTTACCTAGGACATGGGATAGGGCGCTGAAGAGAATCCCGCGGAAACTGTACGACGAATCACATGACAAGTCACGTGACAACTCAGTGGCCTGATGAAGTCCTCGAGAGGAGGACGCAACGTAGCCATCTCTACATACCGTAAGTCCAGTAGTAGATTTATTGTTTCTTATAGGCTGACATTGAGCAGGTTAGACAGGCGAGTTCAGCAGTGCAAGATTCTCTCAAAACACAGCAAGAAATCTATGCTTTTTTATTGGAAAAAATTAGATTACAAAATGACAAGGAACTTCACTACAGACTGCACCTTTTATTGTTTCTGCTTTTCTTAATCACTGCCCAGGTAAATAGGGTTGAAGCTTATTTATCTATCACCCCAGTTATATATCAGTTGCATTGTACTTAACATGCCATCGTTTGCAGGTTTAAGAAGAACCAGCAGTCGACCATGGCCATATGGACCACAATGGTCCTTGGGTTCACCACATGTTCCACCTAGTGGCTGTGAAGCACACTGGTCATCTCATCCGGGTGGGTCTACAAAAGCACTGCCCACTAGACCACCTGACTGGCCACTGGAGCCCCACAGAAGCTGGCGTCCTCCCCCTGTAGGGCCTACATCTCTCAGCAAGTCACCTCCCAGGCATTACGGTGACCACCATGACCATCGTCGACCCAGCCCAGGGCAGCACAGGTCACACAGTAGAGACCGTCACTGCAGGTCACGGAGTGGAGACCACCGCAGATCGAGGAGTCCTGTGCGCTCACTGAGTCCATGGCGCCACTCATCATCATCTCATCATGCACTGCCAAGGTCCCAAAGCCCGCGACATCATAAATCTCGATCTCCCAGAAGGCAGCGCTCTCGTTCCCCGAGACATCACATGAGCAGAAGCTCAAGGCATGCATCATTCTCCAGGCGCTCCATAAGTCCACATTCATATCGAAGACATACCCCAACACCTCTGCCTCCATCAAAACGGTCATTAAGCCCCTTGAGCAAAAGCCGTTATTCTCCGCCTTACAAAAGTCAACAATCTTTGTCTGCCTGTAGAAGCCCTAGCCAGCTCCCTCTTCGAGCTCGGTCACCAATTCAGCCTTCAGACTATCGAAGGTCACAGTCTCCACTGCCTCACAGCAGAAGGTCCTCGAGTCCTTTAACTAGGAGAAGGTCCTTGAGCCCTCCAGCACATAGACGATCACCCAGTCCATTAACACATCGAGGTTCCCCATCCAGGTATCCAGAGCGAATGACACGCCTTCCTTCGGCTAGGTCCCTGTCCCCAAGTACAGACCCTCAGTCATGGTCCAAGAGGTCTCCTAGTCCTCCTGCATATTACCGTAGATCACCTCCCAGCAGGTCAGCCAGTGAATACTATGGTGGACAACAGAAAGTCACAGAGTCGTCCTCTTCAGCTGCATGTTTCAGCCAAATGAAGGAGATACTTAAAATATTTCCTCAGTCAGGAGACTCAAGGTATGTGCGGTGCCACAAGTTGAGCCCAGTTTCATAACATAAGTGGCCTAAATTAAAAATTTTTGTCTTGAAACGAACACAGGTTTATACTAGCTCAATTTAAATTTGATACTTCAGTTTCTGACTTAAAGATAAGCACCTATTTCTGGGATTTTTTAAAGTAAAAACACCAACGTTTGGATTGAACTATATATTTCAAATTGTTTGTTACCAGGGTGCAACGTGATTTCTGCCTTTGGGAGGAGTGACTAACCAAATGTAAGGGCTGACTTAGGATCTAGGACCTACTGGGTTCTAGTTAGGATTGAACTCTCTTACATTAGCTGCCCCATGACATTTGCTGAGAGCAGTCTGGTTGTCAACCAGCAGGATGATACACTTCCTCCCTACTGGAACCTTAGTTTTTGTTGTGCTGTGTCTGTTTCAGTAGGGCTTTGAAATGAATATAGGGTTTGCCTAATGATATTCTGTTGAAAACATTCAACTTTCACCAGAGGCATGTTTTGTCTTAGGTAGCTATGACAGGTATTCTTATATCCTTTGTTTTAATTCAAAATGTTAACATCAGTCTCTTTAAGTTCTCCTGATGGCAACATTGCATTTGAAATTGAAACTAACCCAGCTTGAGAACAATTTAGTGCCGTTGCACTGTCTGAAAAATAACGTCAGGCCGGTTCATTTCAAACCTGGTCACATTGCTAATCTCGGTATTATGGAGCATATGAGACTGATGTTGTAACTTGAAGTGTCCTAAATCAAAAATTAGTTTTTGACAGAAGGTGGGGTTATGCAAGACCTAATCACAACTCTCATAGTGTATTTAGCCAAATCTATGCAAAACTATAGATTTTAAATCAGTAAAAGTACATATTTTCTAAAAATAGACAACTGGTAGAATTAGATTTTTGACTAAATCTGGGCACCATTATTTGGATGCTCTCAAAGTAGAAGGGTCGCAATGTTGGCTGTGTCTTACACCAGTGACAGCATGAAAGATGACCCAACTCTCCTTCACCGGTCGATGTTGCGCTGAACTGTTGTAGGTCCTGCATACAGTAGTAATTGTGTTGCTGTTTCTCTCCACATTTACATGTCGAACCTTTTCAAAAACAATATTAGTCTGACCAAAGTATAACATTTTTGTTTATTTCCAGTTTTGGTGATTACAAGGGTGTGACCAACTCCAGTGAAGGTCGTCCGTTTTTTGGTGAGAAGAGGCCTGAAGACATTAGACCAGACTCTGGTCAACTATCTGTAGGTTTGCAAGAACCTGCTAGATATTACACTTCAGAGAGCTCTAATCCACCCTTGGCCAACAGTGGTGGTAGTGATGGTAATAGAGGTGAGCCACACAAGTATGTCATTCATGACTCCGCAGTAAACAAGGAGGTTTTGGCTTCTACATCAACATCTGCACAGTTGAGCAGCTCGGCAAACCTAGCGCCACCTCATGGCATTTTAATTAACAGCAAGCCAGAGCAACAGTCACCTGTAGTTGTGGAGCTGATGTCTAACTATCGGTCAGACTTTGTGCCCAATTCAATTCCCAATTTTAACCATCCTACACAGGTGCCACCAAGCAATTTTAATGCTAACCTTCAGCGCCCTCTTGTGGAGAACACGCACGCAGGTATGACACATAGTCAGCATGGCCCTGGCCCAAGAGGATTTGGAGGTGGGTCATCCAATGTCGGACAAACTGGATTCCCTGGTCAACCTACAAGATTCAACGCACCTGACATGTTGAATCCTAACAACCAACCTCGTGTGCCGTTACAGCAATTTGCCCCGTCTTGTGGCCTCCCGATGTCTGGGAATTCTGGCAACAGACTACCATCATCGGTGGCTGGCATGCCATCTGTTGGTAATTTTCCCAATCACAATATGAGTTGCAATTTCGGAAATGTTGGACAGAATCGTATGACAGGTCCAGCGCCGATAAATGATCAAGGTATGCCGCCTCAAGTGCATCCAATGTCTGTAAGGGGCCCAGGTCCTCGTGCTTCGAACCCAAACCCTATGCCATCTCATACTGGCCCTGTAGGGCCCAATCCAAATGTGACCATGTCCTGCCAAGGGCCACCTGGAAATTTCGGAGGTCCTCGAAATCCGAATAGCAATCAAGGTTTTCCAAATTTAAACTTTGGCAACAACCAGATGTTTACGGGAAATCAAGGATCATTACCGTGCAGGCCTCTTCAAAATCCCACTACGAACTTTAACGTCTTTGCAGGAAATCGGCCAAACGTGGGACATCAGAATAGTCTGCCGGCTACGTTCGGTGGGTTTAATCAAGGAGTGAGGCCATTTTGATGATAGTGCTGTACCATACGTGGCCTCTTGACTTGACCATCTAGTAAACCTTTGCGTTGACTACCTCGGCGTTTCTTCAAGTTAATCCTCCTCACATGTGTAATGTTGCTGCGTAAGTTGGATCGTGGCTTTTTGATGCTTTGAGTGCTGTTAGTTGAAAAATAAACTGTTAATCTGAATCGTAAGTTCTTGCACCCTCACTGCTCTCTTGTTTATGCTGCTAGACAATTTTTTAAATGAAACTAAAGTTAAATCGGCTACAAACCAACCACAAAACCAGCTGTTAATTTAGTACGATATTTGTTTCAAATTGTTCCAGAGACAATTTGGGGGCGATTTCGGAGCTTCTCAAGATTTGGCAGTTTGTAGTTGCTTGAGACAGGGCTCTACTATATGGCTAATCACGGCGTGTCATTTTATGCGCTGACCACAATCTCTACATGTGACGAAGTGTCGGTTCTTCATGGGCGGCGCAGCACTGAAAAAAGGGGGGGCTATAGCTCCCCAGCCCCCTATGGTGCGCCGCCCATGTTCTTCGTAAATCCAGAAATCATTTCTCATCTGAATCGGGAACAATTTAAGTCCAATCTCGTAACTGTAAGCTATGTGAACTCGGGAGTGGTTTAACGTAATCACCTGAAGAGGGGGTGGCAAAATTGTTGGTAACCTAGGGCTTGTTTGTTTTGAATAGGGGGTAAATGCAAAAATGCAAAGACTTTCACCCGGGGGCGGTGGTTTGTGGGTTCTGCCTCTCCTTCCTCATTGGCTACGCCCGAGTTGGTGTAAACAAAATATCGCGAGTTTGTAGCCGCTATAAAGATCGGACAAGCAATTTAGCACTGAACTTGCCAAGCGTTTTTGGCCAAACTATTAAAATAATGTATATGACCACAAATTATTTAGGTGTGATAATGTACATCCACGAGATGTCCGTTACTTTCTTATAGCGGTGATATTGTAGGAAGTTTGCGTCATGTGCGTAATTAAGTTCTGCTGCGAAACAATGCGTCATCAGAAACTTTTTATTCGGGTAATATTGTTTGGCATTTGGGATCCGGCAGTTATTCCTGTCACACGTGTGTGTCTCCATGTGTATTGTCAATTAGTGTTTCTCAGTTAAATAAAAGTTAGTGTTGATTGGATACACGTCTAAGTCTGCCATTTTGAAACGGATAATTAGTCAAGTTTCACTGACGTATTTCAGAAGTTTGTTCATCTGTTTTACTCGAGGGTTTCACAAATGTGCTCATGCGCCAAATTCCGGTTATAGGGCCCCACTGGCGCATGGACCTAAATACGCGCAATGCATTTAGAAAATCTGACATTTCGAGCCCATAAAACTGCAATGATTATCTCTAATGGTAAATTGATTGAATGCAAGTCGAGTAATTCAAAATATTTGACTGAAGCGAACTCTGACAGAGGTGAACATTTTGTAGAGCATTAAGGTGAATTTTACATCTCGATTCAGAATCTAAACGTCGCGGTTATCGAACAGAGGAATAATTGAACGTGATTTGCCGAAATTCCTGGCTCTAGAATCTAATCTTTTTACTAGAAATCGCACTCAAAATTTTATATCTTTAGCATTTTCTTTTAAACATTTGTACGAACTCGAGAGTACTTTATGTGCTCCAGTAGGCCTACATAGTAGCTGGCGTGAATAACTGTAGTGTTTAATCGTAGTTTGCAATTGGTGACCAGCACTTGAGCTATAATTTTGGATTTGAACTTGAAATACCTAGTTTTTACCCGATATTTCGAGTTACTAGCTCAAATCCTCGAGGTCATCGATTGCAAAGTTAAAACAGAAACTCATATACGTACACTCGAGCACTGGATAATGGACATTTGAGTTCGCACAAAAGGAGACTAATAAAAATGTCGAAAAATTCGAGTTCGATTTCTAGTACATGAGCGCATTTTTCTTGATCGAACTACCCTATCTAAATCTAAACAGTTGAGGGTAAGCAGTACGTAGGCAAGATCACCCTAGTGTGCATATCGTCTGTTAGCAGTTTATTGCGTAAAACGATACAAAACCATCGACAGCTCAATTGCACATTTTTTATTTTTTTTTGCGTTCGAGGTTCTGCGGTAACAACATGGTAAATTGTAAATTGACACAACATTACAACGAACAAGGTTTACTCTGGCGTTACAAGAGATTGGATTTGGTCTCTAACAAGTTGCTAGGTAGACGCACACGTATGTACAGTTCTGTCACGAGTCACTCGAACATTTGTCACAATGTTCACTTTACTGCTCAATGACCCACCAGATAACATTTTGACGTCAGAAATACGCATCTAGGCCCATTAGTTACAATGCTGCCTTTACCACATTTCTATAGCCTACTCAATGTCATATGGTTTAGAAGCACTTTCGGTGGACAATGCTGGGGCCGGATTCGTCGTATTCCTGTTTGCTGATCCACATCTGTTGGAAGGTTGAGAGAGAGGCGAGGATGGAACCACCGATCCAGACTGAGTATTTGCGCTCTGGTGGGGCGATCACCTTAATTTTGATGGTTGACGGTGCCAAGGCACTTATTTCCTTCTGCATGCGGTCAGCAATGCCGGGGAACATTGTGGTGCCGCCCGAGAGAACCGTGTTTGAGTAAAGATCTTTACGGATGTCCACATCGCACTTCATGATGGAGTTGTATGTTGTCTCGTGGATACCGGCAGATTCCATACCCAAGAAGGATGGCTGGAACAGGGACTCGGGGCAACGGAAACGCTCGTTGCCAATGGTGATGACCTGACCGTCGGGCAATTCGTAGCTCTTCTCCAGGGATGAGGTGGAGGCGGCTGTGGACATTTCTTGCTCGAAGTCGAGGGCGACATAGCACAATTTCTCCTTGATGTCACGAACAATTTCCCTCTCAGCTGTGGTTGTGAAGCTGTAACCACGCTCAGTAAGGATCTTCATCAGGTAATCTGTAAGATCGCGACCAGCCAAATCCAGACGTAGAATGGCGTGGGGCAAAGCGTAACCCTCATAGATGGGTACAGTATGGGTGACACCGTCTCCAGAGTCCATAACAATACCGGTTGTACGACCAGAGGCGTACAAGGACAACACAGCCTGGATGGCGACGTACATTGCAGGTGAGTTGAAGGTCTCGAACATAATTTGGGTCATCTTCTCTCTGTTGGCTTTAGGGTTGAGAGGAGCCTCAGACAGCAGGACGGGGTGTTCCTCGGGGGCCACACGCAGCTCGTTGTAGAAGGTGTGATGCCAGATTTTCTCCATATCATCCCAGTTGGTGACGATACCGTGCTCAATAGGGTACTTCAGAGTGAGAATACCTCTCTTGCTCTGGGCCTCATCACCGACGTAGCTGTCCTTCTGTCCCATACCCACCATGACGCCCTGATGGCGAGGGCGTCCAACAATGGATGGGAATACAGCCCTTGGGGCATCATCACCAGCGAAACCGGCTTTGCACATACCGGATCCATTGTCCACAACCAATGCTGTTACGTCTTCGTCGCTCATCTTCGTTTAGCGATTTCAATTGCCTTGGTCGATCCTTCTCTCGTCCAGCGCGTCTTATGCTCAACTGGCATATTCCCGACAGTACACAGGCTATCAATACTTCCAACCGGCCATGTGTTAAATCTGGCAATAATTTGTTAATTACGAACTCACTTCTGAAAGGGGGAACTGGTTATCGACACAATGGTCAATGAAAATGTTTTGTAAGCGAAAGATTTTCGTGCACATTAATTACGAATTATGTCTCATGATATATAAAAAAATAAATAAAAAACAAACAAAAACAGAAACACTACTTCATTAAAATGTAAAAATTAACTTTTCGAAACGGAAGTACTTAATATTAATAATAATACGGCTAACAATAATAATGATACTGGTAATTATAATTATTAATATTTATTTACTGTGTTTCTTTTGTTTTTTCTCTGGATGCTGCGATGTTCGAGTTTCCATATTCTGTCCTAATTTTGAGAGGCCCATTGCTCGAACCTGTGGGACTGAACTGCTCCCCCACCGTCCCCATGCTTAAAACGCCTATCATGTCATTTCCAAAAATCCATATTTTTTACGTTGGCTAAAACTTATAAATATAATTCACTTTTTATAGGTTATCGTGGCGTTTTCCTTGTAATAAAAGTAAGTGAGCCTCTTCTTTTAATTTATCAAAATATCGTCATTGGCATTAAGACAAAGTTCTTCGTGTAGTTGCCCGTTTTACATCACACAACATTTTGGAAAAACAGAACGTAAATGGACCCACTAAACCACGCAAACGAATACTATTTAGACTACACACAATTCTAATGTAAAGTTGGGAAAGTCGGGTATAGAACTAAATTATTATTTTAATGATTTTTACTATTGTTTTTGTTATTGTTGAGAGAATGAAATTAAAGCATGAAATTACAATATGACTATAATGGAGGCAGATCTGAGTGGAATAACTACTTCCTCTCTCCCCTCTTTCGCAATACTCTTACCCCGTACACACTTTCGGCAGCTGAGTTCCTGGAAATTCTGAAGTTGCTAGTCCCATATATGGTAACCGGCGACCGGACTGCGGTCAGTGTTGAACAGAGCTTGGATAATACAGTAATTTTACATAACTGTGAAACGTCTCGACTGGCGTTGGGTTCTTTACTACGATTTGATACACGCACAGCGTGCAACATAAGTGACTTAATAAAAACATACAAGCGTTGCATAGACGAAAACTACGATTCATTAATAATATTTTCCTAATATTGATCTTCAAAGGAAATACAATTTTTGTGATTCTTCGGGAGAAAATGCCTGTAAGTTTGCCTTCATGTTGCTATTGAGTGTTGTTTCCAAAATGGTAGTCCTCAAGCTTCCAATTTCAAATTTTCCTTCCGATTCTGATCAAGGCTATTATTTGATTTTATTTCTCGACAATTGGGAATTCCAACTACCCTGTGACAAAAAATAAGTTCTCTTTTTATTGCAATGCTGTTTTATATATTTCGCTGTCCATGCGCCTTCTGTAATGTTTTCCCGTCTATTTTAGTGGACGCTGCGCTGCCCGGATTTTTCTTGTTGTGCCCGAATTTTCAAAAAAAAAAAATTTTCCGAGTCTCGGGAACAATTTTCTTTGAGACCAAGAACATATAGAAAAACTAATTGAACCGGGGGACCAGTTTGCCTTTATGACAACTTAGGATTACAGAAACATAAGAAAAAGTAAAAAAATCAATGTTTGGTCCACAGGGTTTTGGAAAGTGTAAAAATATTGCAGTTTGGACAGGCTTAGAACAATGTGTCACATTGTGCGACGTGTTTTCCAAATGTTTTGTTGCTAAAATGCTACAGGTGTGGGCAGGGATGGTCAGATTTTTGCAAACATTTCAAAGACAAGTTTCATGATGTTTTCAAATGCTTACAGAACCCGTACGGACTGCAGATGTATCTTCAAAAACATGACGCAACAAGAGTGTTTACAGGTGGTGTAGACGAACTAACTAACTAAACAAGACCAGTAACTGGTTACAGCGCATAGTGTCAGTAGGTTACATGTATGTAGGAGTCTAGACCAATGTCCAATTTTGGCTAACTTCGGAACGTCGAACCTCAGAAATGGCCTATCGGATTCTCATGAAACTTTCAAATACTAGCTTTATGCACGGTATTTCATAACGCCACCAGAATTGTTTTTGAAACCTTCCACATTTGCACCTGAAAACTATCAAAATAGGACTTGCATAGCACCAAAACGAAACCATAATTTAGAAAACCGTAACATTTCTTTTAGATTTCATATTGAACATTTATATTATAGGAAATTTCGTCATGTTATTGATCCTGTTGTTTTGCCATGAATCCACCTTTCTTTTTTGCTAAACTTTCCTAAAAAGCAAGGTCACGTGATCAAATTAGTGGAAAATTGTTATAAATTCAAAAATCAAATTTTATGGAATTTCTACTTTCAGAAAATACATACCTTTTCCGTGTTAAATTTCATAGTTTTGTAGATATACTTCTAAATGTAAAGACTTGTCGATAAGGTCCCATGACATTTGTTTTTTAACTTTCTTTTCAAAGCAACTAGTGGAGCGCTATGAAGTTAGATAACAACACACGATGACGTCAACGATGTCTTCTGATTATGTCATGTGGACTACAAACAACTAAAACGAATAAAATTACAATTTGTCTCCATCTAAAATGTAATCGTAACCCAGTTGATCATGTATATTACAATCAAGCTGGTTATATCGATGCAATGGTTTAGCTTTTTAACATTAAATATATCTGAAGAAACATACTTTAAACTTCACGGGCCGAGTCCACGTTGTTATGGACTACGTTTTTCAGTTATTTCCAGGGAGTCATTTCTGCAGAAGTGAATCAGCAAATGGCCAAACTATCACGAATGTAGTAACCTAAGACAATACCGAACGAGTAAATGCGAATTCGTCGGTGCTAGGTCTAACATCCAGAAGCACGTGTACAACTGTACGAAAGCAGGAAATTTGACGAGTTACTCAAAATTGCCACACTACTGGCGAGGCCCTTGTTTGGTGTGGCTGAATAGTTTATACGCTTACGTTAGCCGTAGATATTTTCTGAAATGTTCATATCGTTGATTTTGATTAGAATTACTAAATGTGTAATGAATCTGCTCAGGTCTGGTTTTAAAAGGCGATGACAGTAACAGCCCTATAACTCTATGCTATGAATGCAAAATCCTGCGTCTTGTAACGAGCTACCAATTGAAAGTTCGCATATACATGGTAGATTTACATTCTCCAACGTGCTGTAGGACCAAATACAGTCCGCCGACACTCTCTCGAAGGGACTGTTTGTGACCAAACCAACTAATTCCATCAGGTGGCGAGCCATGTCTATAAATACCAGCGGATAGATTTGGCATTTTCATGATGCACAGTGTAAGCCTGTATAATTAGTCTCTGAAGCTGTGAGTGATTTCTTGGCCAGAGAATATTTTTCACGCCGTTTGAACAGAGTTGCTTATATTAGCATGTATTGTTGCCTTTACTACCTTTGTGGAAGACGCATGCAGCGAAGAATTCACTGAAAATGGCCAAAGTGTAGTCATGTTACATCTAATGCGATTTAATAACGTCGTTACGAAATCTCATTAACGCTTTCTATTCTCGAATTTATTACGTAATTCACACATATTTATAAAAAGTATTTCCGCCCACCCGCTGCGCAAGCCGTACTTGATAACGTAACGTCATGATACTGTGGTATACAAAAAGCCTTTAAGAATTAACTCATCATGACCTTGACTGCGCGTCGGCATTGTTTCCATAAGGGATTAAGTTAAAACACATTTGGCACAGTTATCTTGACTTGAAATCGAAGCGGTGAACTTATCGCTACCAACAGTAGCTGTAGGCTCAGTTGTTCAAACCGCTCATTTTACAAACAAAATATCTGAAACGGTTTCAGAATTTGTCATCGCAAAACTATGAAGCCTCCCGATACGAAGACGAATGCCGCCGACCAAGCAAAACCGGAAGATTGCATTTATGGTAAGGTCCTCCTAAAAAGGTCACGCAGAGGTGTAATCTGCGCTGATTGGTCGACTACTTACGTGCCCTTTCCAACTTTGGGTCACTCAAGAACCGCCAGCTTCAAGCTGCGAGAATAATTGGATCGTGAACACCATTCCACTAACGTTAGTAATTAGATCATAGATCACAACATAACTGCTATTACTAATGCACTGCGTGCAAGTCAAACAAAACAACAGCAGCGTTTCGCAATGACACGGTGTTGACTAGAATGTTTTTCGTGAGCGTGTGGGTGTACAAAACATCTATAACGAAACTATTGTGGCCCGATTGTGCATCATGTGGGTTAAAATTCATTTGCGTCATTTTCCAGATTGTATTATTGAAGAATATTAGTGCAAAGCAAATTAAAGAGGACTCGTTTTACTGCGTAAGAGATGTTGGCTATTAGTTCGTAAATACCCGAGAATTGGATTGGTTGACCATCAGTATACGTTGACGTAATGAACGGTGCTTTATTTGGCTCAAGTTTATGCTCATAGGTGTTTATCAGTTAAAAGTGATATTTTTGACATGGAAAGTGTTTTTCTAGAGCACCCTCAGCGCGTACGGAATCGGACTTGTACTCCCAGCAGTCGTAGCTTAACGCTCTGTTGACTTAGCTTTCAGGGAATGTCTGGCCAACAACCGCCAGAATAGTCGATTTGTAATAAAATTTAAAAACCATGACGGATTTTGTTGTTGAATAGCTCTGGTCAAAGCTGTTAATTGAAGTGTATTCCACCCCAAAGTGATCCACAAAATGCGATTTTCAAAGTAAAACCGATAACATCTCTTTAAAACGACTGGTGAAACATGGTAATTTGTAGTTCCCTAAATATTGCATGTTACTATCTGCGCATGCTCAAACAGATAACCAAACCATGTTCAGCGGCATTTGGCTAGTCGTGAATAATATAACAAACTAAATTACAAACAACAACAATAACATCGTTTATTACAGAAAGGGTTTATTTTGTTTGCGGAATTTCCGCGAACTTCAGTTGCCGAATAAAATTTTACAGTTACAAAAATGTAAAATAGCGCTGTGTTTTTTACAACCTTGCAGAGATTTTTGAGCAAAGACTAACCACAACTATGAGACATGGCGCACTAGCCTACCAACAGAGAGTTTGTCTTTCGGTCCTCAATACCTTTCAGGTATATTTAATGTTCTTTTAATACAAACATTTAAGCGTCCAGTTGTTCCGAGATCAGTCCCTCGTTCACTCGTTCCTGTGTTAGTTCATCCGTTTTCAATGCATCACGAAAGTCACAATTCTCATGTTATAAGTCCGGGTTTGTCCTCGATATTGCGCGAGTAGAAGCAATAAAGTCCAAACGGAACGAGAATGTAAACCTTGCAGAAATTTAGAAGCATTTACGGTGGACAATGCTGGGGCCGGATTCGTCGTATTCCTGTTTGCTGATCCACATCTGTTGGAAGGTGGAGAGAGAGGCAAGGATGGAACCACCGATCCAGACGGAGTATTTACGCTCTGGTGGGGCGATCACCTTAATTTTGATTGTGCTGGGAGCCAATGCTGTGATTTCCTTCTGCATACGGTCAGCAATACCAGGGAACATTGTGGTACCGCCGGAGAGCACGTTGTTGGCGTACAGATCTTTACGGATATCGACGTCGCACTTCATGATGGAGTTGTATGTTGTCTCGTGGATACCGGCAGATTCCATACCCAAGAAGGATGGCTGGAACAGGGACTCGGGGCAACGGAAACGCTCGTTGCCAATGGTGATGACCTGACCGTCGGGCAATTCGTAGCTCTTCTCCAGGGATGAGGTGGAGGCGGCTGTCGCCATTTCCTGTTCGAAGTCGAGGGCGACATAACACAATTTCTCCTTGATGTCACGAACAATTTCCCTCTCAGCTGTGGTTGTGAAGCTGTAACCACGCTCAGTAAGGATCTTCATCAGGTAATCTGTAAGATCGCGACCAGCCAAATCCAGACGGAGAATGGCGTGGGGCAAAGCGTAACCCTCATAGATGGGTACAGTATGGGTGACACCGTCTCCAGAGTCCATAACAATACCGGTTGTACGACCAGAGGCGTACAAGGACAACACAGCCTGGATGGCGACGTACATTGCAGGCGAGTTGAAGGTCTCGAACATAATTTGGGTCATCTTCTCTCTGTTGGCTTTAGGGTTGAGAGGAGCCTCAGACAGCAGGACGGGGTGTTCTTCGGGGGCCACACGCAGCTCGTTGTAGAAGGTGTGATGCCAGATTTTCTCCATATCATCCCAGTTGGTGACGATACCGTGCTCAATAGGGTACTTCAGGGTGAGAATACCTCTCTTGCTCTGGGCCTCATCACCGACGTAGCTGTCCTTCTGTCCCATACCCACCATGACGCCCTGATGGCGAGGGCGTCCAACAATGGATGGGAATACAGCCCTTGGGGCATCATCACCAGCGAAACCGGCTTTGCACATACCGGATCCATTGTCCACAACCAGAGCGGCTACCTCGTCGTCACACATGTTTTTGTCTATGCAGGAATACTACACGAGCGAAAATGAACACACAGGCTGTCTCAGCTCAACTGATAGACGCCACTTGGCAGCGACTTTTTTATACCAGCTGCTGCTGTCTTCCAGGAAAACTGGCGAACTACACTGAAGCTCGCCCGTATATGGTCATATCTCGCTGCCAAATGTGGTAACACAGAAAGACCTTAGTTTTTGTTCGCTGGTCGGCACAGTTATAGCTGTGGTGTCTGCAGTGATTGAGATTGATAATGGACGCGTACTATGTGGATTTAAATTAACTCCACGAATTCCTGTTAAGTGATATTGTACATTTTCACTGTCCCGCTTTACACTGCGTTGATCCGGCAGAATACTCACACACATTTACCACACGTTTACATTTACCACACATTTCACCAACCGCTGACAGGAATAGAACAAAACGGCGTTTTCCCAAAACACTATAATAATTCAAAATGTTGTATCGACGTTTCATTTGTAAACTCTACCATGGCTACACTTGTTTTGAGCCACTATTATTAACCGAATTTTCTAATTATTACCTTGAAGTAGCTGTAATTAGGTTTATTAAGGTAATTGATGTCAAATTCACTTACGAGCAAGTCATTCGCACACTTTGTGAGTTCAACGGTACAAATTGCTTTCATACCAACCATACCCCAACTTCTCTGGTATAATATATATCCTCACTAACAAATGTGTACGTAAACAAAGCGTGAAACATGTTTAAAAACACTTTGATATTTTTTTGGATTAAAACCTAACAAACACGGGTGAGATTTTAACGTTTGCCCCTGGGTTACTTAATCTTTTGGCTGGTTTTCTTTGGTGAGATTCGACAGAGTGAAACAATCAAAAACTAGTAGATTAAAAACAAAATTGTCTTCTTTTCTGCCGTAAATGATAACGACAAGATTTTGATTTTAAACATCGGCATTATTACATAGTAGTTTCCTGAAAATCGTTAACCTTGCATCGGCTTTTGTGCAAACAAGCGAGTAATGACAGACGACTTTCAAACAAACTTCGGCTTCTGTGCAAACACGTGATTAATTTCCACACTTTCAAACAAACATCATGGCACAGTCATACCCCTGTAATGCAGCCGTATTTCAAATTGAGACAAAAGATGTCAAATTTTGATGTTTCGTCAGTATGAAATGTCTTGTTGTACGCGTTACCATTGTGTCATCTTATGCTTTGCTTTTATACATTATCTGGCTCGCTAGCTGACGTAAAAAGCTTTCATTGGTTCACAGTTAACGCCAACAACAAAGCTGCAACGATTCTTCCTAGACTTACTACTTTTAAAAACTTCAATTCCAAACTATTTACTAAAGTAACTTTCGATCATTTGATATTCTAAATTCCCACCCCTCGCGTATGAACGTGTCTAGTGACACGTGCAACATTCCTTAATCGACGGGGGCGTTACTCCTCTAAACAAAAGTTCGGATACATTCGCATTAACATCGCGCTTAAACTCGAATGCACGTTTTGACGCTTAATTCTAACGTAAAAATATGATATTCACAATTTTTATCTAGTTCAGAATCAATAGAATGTAATAAAACTGGAAAACAGTTACCGTACATGTGAATATTTTGTCCTACATGCCCATGTGAGAAACTGCGTGGCGGGGGTGTCAGAGGTTATGTCGACCGGAGGGAGGCTGGCCGTTTGGCTTTGGCAATTGACGTCATAAAATAGGTAATACTCGCTATGCTTTGTCTGAAAAATTCTTAATAGACATGTTTGTTCAGCTTTCAAAAAGAGCTTCATTAAAAGTGAGGCGGGTGACTTTCTATTAAACAGAGGGTGCAGATCATAACTAATTAGTTTTTACGCTATTTTTGACAAATTCAGGCATACAATAATGAAGGGAGAACAATGTAAATTTCATTTTTTATCCATTCATTCAAAACTGCGCCTGACATTTCAGAATTCACTGAGCTTCCCCCCCGGCCACCCTCTACTGGAATGTGATGTTAGTATCTGACGTGTCTCAACACCACGCCGAACAGAGGAACACTGCCCGATCAGAGTCACACGCGTTTGCATAAACACGATTCGCAGTAGCTGTCCTAACCAGCTGGCTCGCATTACCGAACTCTATATTAGTGTACGACATAAATGCTGGTAAATGATCCGGAGGTCTTGATCTGATCCCACCACCCCTGAGAACAATCCAAAAGTACTATAATGCTAGGTGAGTGCGGATCGTCGGAAGTTGTCGAGCGCAGACTTAATCACCGACGAAAAGGTCGAGTTCAGTCATCGATTTTAGTTTACTTTTCTGAAATGTCGTCCTTTGTAGAGCGCACGTTCATGGCGCACCCAAGGTCACTTGCCTCAATAATCGTCAATTTCTGCATGAACACTAATTATATAAAATAAGGTTAGGAATGAATGCTAGCGAAGTCAATACGTAAACACAAAAATTTTATTTCGGGTGACCGCATTTATGTCCGTGAGACAACATTTACGCACAGTTGGCGTACGTAGTGAATGCTGGTGACCGCACCCACTTAAAGATCTGAACAGAAAGCCTCTCTGTGTCCGGTAAAGCAAGAAATGCCAGTTAGGCAAATCTTCGCTAGATTCCACTATGACTGCATTATGAAAGAAGCACGTGACCACACAAGCTTTGCTCGCGAGTGTTTTGCCGAACGCCCCCCCCCCCATTTCGCCGACCGGACTCAACGGTTTTTAATTGACACCAAGAAACACGCATACGTTCCTAAACGTAACATTTGTTTGAAAAACTGACGTAATGTCTGGCTCTTGCCACGTTTTGCCATGCATTGCCTTGCTCTACTACAGCCTTTCAGCACAACAATAGACAACTTAACGTTACAACGAAATTAGTTTCAACCTGGTTTCGAAAGAACTGACCGTTCGTTATTGCCAAATTAGACCAGACTTTACAAGTTGGCTTGTCACGGCGTGTCATTTTACAAGCCTAGCATGGTCTTCGGTTTTTGGACGGAACACAGATTTACAATCGCTTTAAATACCGTTATTGTGTAGTACAAGGTTTATTCGGAACGAAAAACTTGGAAGGTTCTATCCGCAAAAAAGTGTAAAGGCACTAGTTTAATTAAGGCTATTGAATTAAGATTTTCTTATTAATTACATTTTTGAACTACTCGAATAGTTTGAATTGTTGGACACTCATTGTTAATCGCTTCATTCCTTGTTCAGTCTTACATTAAATACCTATATTCAATCAAAAATATTTTTTGAAAGACGGGGGAATAGAGTCAGGATTCTAATTGAATATACGACTTTTAGCAGAATAAGTGAACATTAGGGCACATGTGTAAGCGTGTTGTTGTTTTGTGAGCTTAAGCTTAATCGATTATTGGCCTTTTACACTCGCTAACTGCGGAAAAAGGCCGTGTGGCCTGGGAAGTGGTTATTATTCGTCCCGAGATGGTCCACAGAAAGTTTTCCCACAAAAGTCAGACACCATGTGCAATGTCTGGAAATGTCGTTGTCATAATTATGTCACAAAGAAGCGTGACCACATACCATAATCCTGCAGTGTTTCAGTGACGAGTCGTCCATTAAGTGAAATAAGCCACAGTTTGGGCTCGCAATGTGTGAAAAATAGGGGCTAATTTGTGTCGTTCCTATAGTCAAGAGTTGTGGCGGCCGAGAGCAGTACATAAGCTAAAAGAGGTGCGGCCTCGTACACCTTTAAAAGGGGCGAGGGGGAAGGGCTACCGAAAATTGTGGGTAAAAGAGGAATTGTCCCCATGATTACGTGCACTGTTACAATGGTATTTTCCAAGTCTACATGCGCTTTTACCAGGCTATTTTACAAGTTTATATGCGCTGTTACCAAGGTATTGCAGAAGTCTACACGGGCTGTTACCAGGTACGTATTGTAGAAGTCTACATGCGCTGTTGTTAAGGTATCGTACTGGTCTACATACGTTGTTTCCTGGGGTACGTATTGTACTTGTCTACTGACACCAGTTGTTGCCATGACGCGTTCCCCAGTCACGAAATTTCACTTCATTCGTCGGGGTTATTACGTAATACCACTCACATGAGGTCTCTATTGTGAGTCGGTTAACGGAAGTCAAATCGCTCCAATCTGTGGCGGATTTAGAGGGCGGCCAAGGGGGCCATGGCCCCCCCTAAAACTCTCCCAGATTCCATTTGGCATTTCGGGGGTGCGCCGTCTGACGGGCAAAATCCTGGCTAATACTCTGCCCTGGCCCCCCTAAATAAAAATCCTGGATCCGCCCCTGCCAATTGCGTTGCTCTGGCAGATTCACTAAATACACGCTGGGAAATATCAAGAAAAGAACCGCAGTTGCAATGCGCGCTATTCCTTTTTCTCTTGTTGTAGTTAACCGATTTTTACGCTTCAAACAGTGAAAAAGTTCAATTTTCAATAAGGATATAGCTTTTATAACTCGCAGTGCCTAAAAGAGTCTGAAAAAACGTTGTCACGAACTGGCAGCGGTTATTGCTGACGTTCCGTAATCCACAAATAAAAGGAGACGGTTATAAAAGTTTAGGCGCAATGGTGAAGTGGCCGACTGTAATCCCAACCTGTGAGAAGCATTCTTAGTTGCCGGTTGGAAAATGAGATATAGCGCCTAATGATACGGTATTGTTCTAGTGTACCTACACGTTTGCATAGACATTGTCTCGTCACAGTGTTTGCATGCGCTGCATCGTGTTTTGTTTTTCTGGGAAGGTTGTGAGGGCGTTGGTGCATCGTTAACCCTTGTATTATACATTTGATAATGGCAAAAGTGCATGATTTCGAATTTCAGGGAGTCGCATACACTGATTCCACGATCAAATGCAACAAAACTCAACAAAACCCACATTTTCAATACCACAGCGGCTTGCAGTGAAGCGCTGTCAGGTAAATTCCAGGGGATTTATTGTAACAAATGATTACTTATATTATTGTAAACAATTTTAATTCTAACAACAGGTAAGAACACGATACCTTGCCGTAGAAGAATAAATAAGCAAAACTCCTTTGAAGAAAGTTCATGCTTAAATACTAAAGAGATGTCGCCGCGATCTTTCGACGTTGCCGCGGCATGTTTACTTGCGACAGTAGTGTTACTCTACTCATAATAAACATGCATTGACACCAAAACCCTTGCAACCGCCATCGGCCATTTGGTGACCAGCTCTACTATAAACCTGCTAAAACTTAATGTTTTTTGTCAAAACACAAGATGAAGTCCCAGCCTCGGAATAGTGGGCCTGCGTACACACGCCGACGTCTCTTTTTTGAATGACAGTTTGCCAGCCGACATGGCGTCAACAAGCCGTAAAACAATGAACGTAAATCAAATAATGATTTTTTTGTTTTTGTGTTTGTTTTGAGCACAAATAAAAATGGCAGTTGAGGAATAGTTATTCCAAGAGGCTTGACGTCATGAATCAAGTCACCATGCTTTAATATTGCATAGATGACACGCTTTGGCACTGTCCAGTGAAAATAATAACAGTTGCAAAATTTGAATATTCATCTATTATTGTGTGCAAGTGCCTCCTACTCAATCTATGCCCCAAAGGCTAAATTGTGAAAAGTCGGCTTGTAACCGAGTGTCACGAATGAATAAAGATTAGTTTACATCTTGTCTAAATGTTGACCTTTCACTCAACTAAAACTCAGCATCTCTGACATATACCGTGCCTCTTGGAGCACCCGACTCAAACTCATTCACTTTTACTTAATCATATAATGACATTATTCTCAGCACCAACAGCATTGAAACGAAAAATAACACATTTCAATATGTTGTTGGATAATATCCGATATTTGTAAACTTTCAATTTGCTCCGGCATAACGCCATAAACCATGTGTATGTGAATGCTTTGAACTACCGCCTGGCGTTTGTTGCTCGCTAACAGATATATTTGTCTTTAGTTAATGTTTAAAATCTTGACTGATTTTTAGAGTTATAAAAATACTTTACACGCATACTTACTATGGGAAACACCTTAGATGTTGCTCGATGTATTAAGCCTTTGAACACGTTTATTTTTAGATATGTGGTCTATTTTTTGCAACTTTAACTGATGTAGTTTATTGATGTTCCTGAATTTCAACTCATTAGTGACCTTATGTAGGTTGATACTAACCGAATATAATCCATGTGATGCCAAAATACGCAATCGTGCTTTTGACAGTGATGAAATAGTACTATCTAATATTCTCTTTTCAGTTGCAGAGTGTTAAACTGTGCGCCTCAGCTGTCTTAGTCAAACCACGGCTTTGTTATGACCATATAAGTCAACCAATACCAGCAGGCGAGAACTCCACCAGCAGACGTTAGGTTTCCCGCTCAAACTGTTTCATGTCGCCTGCTTTATCAAACACGATTCTAGATCATATGTAATGAGTTGAGGGTAATTACGACATGCAATGACCTAAATTTTGTTGGAAGATTTTTCAAAACAATTTTGAGCCACCATCGACTTAATTCTCAAAGCGTTCATTGGTGGCTTGGGGTAACCAAATTAAGAGGGGATGTAACGGATGGGTTTGGCTAGGTTATTGACACTAACAACCGTCTGAAGGGCGTAGTACGCGCTTATCACTAGTTACCAACTGGATTGAATCACCCAAAATAACGTGGGCCAAATACGGGCGAGAAATGCCAAATAACGCATCTTTGTAAAAAATTAAATGATGATGACTGAGGCGGGGTGGTGATGGTGATTTCTTTGGTAACTGACAGTGGCGGTGATGGTGGTGGCGGTAGTGGTGAGCGGCGTTGACGGCGGTTGTAATTATGACGATGTTGATGATGGTGGCGGTGATGATGGTACTAGTGGTGGTGTGGTGGTGACATGATGGTGGTGATAGCCGGTGACGCTGCTGTTGATGATAGTCACAGTGATGGTAATGATTTTGATGATGATGAAGATGGTCAGTATTGCAGTGCTATCTGGTTGTCATAACAAGCTCATAACTTTCCAGCTATCATCACTGCCTGCCGGCTTATGAATGGCGAGTGTTTATGTACATTCCTCTCTTCAGCCTATAGAAGGGCTTCCACTTGAGAAAAAACATTTTTCATGGCCGTGATCTCATGACCTTTGATTGAGAGAAATTTTTGGTGTGGGCTAAACGAAACTTTTGAGTCAACAGTTATTACTCCTGTTCATTGTTCCTTGAAACATTTGTAACACCACACGAAAGACTAAATGTCACATAAAATCATACACTGCTAAAGTTCCCCCTTTTCTTTTCCTTTCCCACGGATTTGATTCGGAACAGACGAAAAGTCTTGAAAATCTTGGAAAATTCTTCAGATACGTCGTTTTCTTCAAAACATAAATGCGAAATACCGAACTGATCATGGCGTCACGGACATGACAAACAATATGAACTGTCAGTTTTCTGTGTAGTTTGCGATTTGTGATTGCAACTTTTCAAGCTTGGTTTATTTTGAAGTAACTCATAAAAGGAGCCTGGAAATATCGTACTTTGAATTTTTTTACTTGCCCTTCCAAAGTAATGTCATCGCGTTTTTATCTTTTGTTTGAATTGAAGTTGGTTACTATAAAGCGCCTGGCCCCAAAGCCTTGTTGACTGAAAGTAACCCGCCGTGCCAAGCAACTTAACTGCACTAATTCAAAGCACTAACGACTGTCATTTCTTCTCAAGCCAAGAAGTCTCAGTAAGGAACAAGATGAGAGCTATTTTACAACAGAAAATGTCCTAGGGAAGACATGGGTCTATTGCTCCTCAAAAAAAACAACTAAATTTGTACCTCATGATAAGAACAGTCTAGTTTGTGAAGTCCGCAATAGGTGTCACTAAGTCGGATTCGCAAAAAGTGGTCTTTAACTTTTTCAGCTGATGTCGATTTCATTTACAAACCGCAGATGAGAATATTTACAGGCTAATGACCATTTGTGCCAACACTGCCAATACATCGTACTATAAACTGTTAGCGTGGCCCGCGTTTAAAGAATCATGGACTAATATTACACTACACTACATACTAACTGTCTTCAAAAATAGTCACCTAACCGACTCCAGGTCAAAAGTGTGAGATGATCTCACATTCGGGATTCACTAGTCACGCTGACGTCATCTCACACTGCGTCTTTCTTTTCCACGTACACTGTATGACCGTGTCAGTGTGAGAGTATTTATTTCACTTATCGACGTCAAGAGTAAATGACATATTATGCCATTTTGTATAGCCCACTTCAACTACACACACATCAGATTAAAATGATTATCTTCATAACTGTAAGCTATGGAAATAACGTATTCCAAGATACTTTTAAGCTTCCACAAAGTAACCATATACGGTAATCACTTGGCCGCCACGGAAAACGATTGAATGATAGACATGTTTAATTCAATTGAAACACACAACAAAAACTGTTAACAACACTCAAGTCAAATAGATGCTTTGGATAATAACTCAAACACAAAACATTGTCCAGGTTTAACCAAAAACACATAACGACACAAAAACGAAAATAGCGCTCACACTGAGAAATAGTTAAACGACGGGTTAGTAGCGTGCAGAGGTTTGGTGATGCCCGGGGTGATTATTTATTTGAACGGATGGCCCTCTCTCTACCAAAACGCATGAACCCTAGTACTAAGAAAAGTAAAAACAAAGATGAAACACAAAATAGAGACTACTCAATTTAACTAAGTCACAATTTCGAAAAATGTATTCATAGTTGTTGGATGCCCCTCGATGTGGATGCCCGGGGCCGCGGTTGCACCGTCGTCACCCCCTTCCTTTTGCACACTACTGCGATGGCTCCTCCGACAAAGTAGGCCGTTAACTCCTATGTGCGAGGTTCCTCCAAGCCCTTGTTTGGTTTGCACTGCGCCACCACATGTACGTAATTACACAGATCCGTCTAAACTCTGAGCGTGTTTTGTCCACTTGCTTCAAATAATGCTCTCCAAGTACCACATACAACGTAAGTTTCCCCGGGGGTACTCGACTACATTTTTGACGGGGGTGCACTGAACTAGGAAAGATGAATACCTAGTACCCACTTCGGGAAGTAGACTTGAAAAAAGTAACCCAGTCAGGGAATTTCCATGAAAAAGTTATCCCTTAGTGGGTATTAACTTCTTACCTATCCTCTAGTCAGGAAGTATTCTTGAATAGCTGAATTTCCCGTTAAGCGAGAGAAAGTCAATTAGGGGTGGTGCCATGTCGCCAAAAATGACTGCATCGTTTGCAACCGGAGTTTTAAAAACACAGACAATTTTGAAGTCCTTATCTCCTGGATTAATCTAGATCTATGTAACGTGTTGTAACTTTTTTCTCTTTTTTGTCGTCAAAGTACAGCCCCCCGCCTATATACAAGTCCGGCTTTTTGAACACACCTTTGCACCTCGTTTATTCCTGCGATTGTAGAGTATTGATCCCCCAACACAAGAAAATTTGTCGAGAAAGGCAACCTTTCGGCGCAGACCCGAGAAACTGCAATTTCCCGTGTGAAAAAACCATTCTCTTCTTAGAAGTAACCTCCGGGTGTTTTCCGCCTAAAATGTCAACTGTGGTATCCGTAGATGGTCCGCAATAGCTGTACTACAGACTATGTTGTAACTTAGGATCTGGTTTTTACCACAACGAATCTCGGCACACGACAATCTGCGTCGGTCAAAGGGGAGACTGCTGCACCTTGCCCTGTAAAATTCGCTAAAAAGCGGAACTCGAATCGGGTCTTTTATTGTCATAAAAATCGGTCTCTTACTTTCCCTTACCGTGAAAGATATCTATTTCCGTTACCAACACGAACATCGCCGAACAACTCGAGAAAACACTTCAGAGTTTATTGGAATTGTCCAACCCTAAAATTGTGAATTGTAAATTGGGGCATGCACGCAGTGCTTGTGACTTGAATTCACGCATGTTAGGAGATGAAATCGGATTTTATGAGAGTCAGTAAAAGGCCTCGTTCAGTTTAGTTTTTTAGCCAATCATACAGGGTTAATTCAACTTTAAGTGAGAAAAAGCATTATTATCTATACTTAATACCAGCGGCCTATTTAAAACTTGGTGTTGTTACTCTGTGTTGCATACTTTGAATCGTTGATATAGAGCTGGGGCAAATCTGTTCACTTCCAGTCCACCTTTCAGGCCGGCTCTAGCCTTATTTGGTTGTGGAACACAGCGCTACAAGTGGTGAAAGTAAGAACTGCTTTGGCAGCACAAAACGCACCCGGCCGTCGAGATGACTCAGTGTAAAAGGTTACGTGTACATAAAACTACACACACTACACACAGAGACATAAAGTAATCAGGGGCGGGTCCAGGATTNGGGGGGGGGGGGGGCAGGGCAGACCATTAGCCAGGATTTTGCCCGTCAGGCATTCGCACCCCCGAACTGCCAAATGGAATCTGGGGGAATTTTAGGGGGGCCATGGCCCCCTTGGCCCCCCTCTAAATCCGTCACTGTTAATGATACCAAGGCACAACTTAAGCTATTGCTGCAATCTATGGTAAGATGCTTAACTGAAAGAAACATTTTCAAAATATCCGGGAGTATTTACCAGAGAGAGTATCCGATCGGCGGACCCATCCAGGTCCGGATCGAGCTCACGGAAAATGGAGAAAGAATCTGTTTTTACAGTTCTGACTTGAGGAATGTCAAACAAATTGTCGCACCTGAAACAGTAGATCTACTGTATTGTCTCGTCAGCTTTGATAATCAGCGAATTGAGGGATTCGCCATTTAAGATTTTCTAGAGCAACATTCCTCATAATTAGTGAGAGTGCCAGTATAAGTATAAGTAGTCTGTGCATGGTGTCGTAGTCGACGCCAACAAATTAAGGGCTCTGACTAATTTTTCTAAGTAAAGATTATGTAGGGCCATAGAAATATGTCCAAATCTGACTAACTTCGGAACATCACATCCCAGAAGTGGCTGATCAGAAACAACTGTAGTGAAACCTTCAGATATTAGGCAAGGTCATGTTAAGAATTGTTTTGAAATGATCCGCTTTTGCCAAAGGGACGATTAAAAACAGGATTTTTTTATGAATTTCACCATTTCTGCGTCCAATGACAAAGGTTAACATCGTTCTTCGATGATTTTTGCTTGAAGTTTGACCCAAAAACTGCCTCCAAATGACTTAAAAATACGTTCATTTAATATGCGGCTGTTTCATTCTTGAATATTGTCCCTCGGAGGAATAAGGAGATGCAAAGTATTGCACAAAGATGATGTGTGTCATGCTTCATGACAAGATTTTTTTCTGACCTCATTGTTTGGGAAATACAACATTCCCGGAAAAGAGCTTGTTTTGTGAATTAAACTGATGACATTTCTTGTACCACGGCGTCCACAGAAAGGTGGCACCACCTACTGAGACTAATGTAGATGGCCGTCCAGCACACGACGCCACGTTTTGAAAGCGCTTTCTAGAGTGCGGCATTTTTTAAACTGCGAATTCACTATATTCGTATGGAAGGGGCCAGGCTAAAACGCAAATTTCAAAAACTTTTTAAAACGCTTTGTTCATTTTACTCGTGTAGACGGGCGCAATCGCAACTTTCAGAAACGCGGACACCATAATCGTATTAGAGTATTTGCCGTAGATGGAATGCTTTTGAAAGTGAAAAGAAAAAGTTACGTTCTGTGGTGTTAGTGTGTTAGTGATGGGGTGGTATACGAACGAAAACGACACAATGTATTGATGAAGACCGAAAATTTAGAACGCGAAGAAAAATCTGAGTTCCAAAATAAAAACGCAATCGTATGGGCAGGGCCTAGCAGTCGGAGATCTCCTTATTGTATATGTCAAGTTGGCACAGAACTGATTTTCTAATTTTCAAGGAAAGAGACCACAACCCATAGAACATTCAAAGTGAAAAGATTCATTAGATTGTTGCCTTTATTACAAATGTTCCATAAATGTTCATTTAAGGAAACCAACCAGCCGCTTTACATGGAAACGCATTTGCGACGAGCGTGTCGTAGTTTGCATGAAATACAACTGGCGACAGAGTTGGCGGGAAGTCGAATTAATGATCAGTCATTGGGCGAAATCACCATGTGGTCTTGACGGTCGCGCCATCTATTGACTAATTGACGTCAGGATGAAATTACAGCCATAGATAATCTATGTTACAGCCAGTAATGAGGCGTTCTGCTTCGTTTGTCTGATGCGACATATTGTTATTACCACGGTACTATAGAGAACATGGTTCTGCTTGTCCAGATACGCAGCTGCACATGAGGTAATGAGTAGTAATGTAGTCCCTGTCACAGCTTTACTTGGGGGTAATGAAGAATGATACAGTCCCCTGTCGCACTGAGGTTTATTGTACTCGTTGTAATTGCCATGGTTCAGACAAATGCTCAATTGACAGTGCCCAAGCTCATTTGAAGAAGAAATAAAGTGTGTTCGGGGGCTGTTCGACTTTAAGTACATGAGTAGCTAACTATGATTATATAAATTTGCACGAAAGGGTGGTCTTTGGAAACAGTTTACTGCGTGGCCTCAAATTTGTTGACGAGTCATTTTGAAAAGACTGGGAACGTCATTACAAAATATATTAAACTACAATATGAGTTTCCAGAACAGCAATACATGTTTATTTAAAAAACAGGTGTATCGCCATACTTGTCGGCATCTCAGTAACCCCCTCCCCCCGTGCAGGCACCCCTGAGGTCGACCTTCGCCATTAGTCAGTGAGGCCTACGCTGTAGGAGCTTTAATAAAACGTGTCCTGGGAACTTTCATCCATCTGTTTTACTTTGACGCTTTCCACCCCACTCATAGGTGTACTTTTCAAAAAATTTCCCGCGTTTGAATTTGCACATGTAATTTGACAATGAATTTAGTGAAACGGACAAAACGTTGAAATTTAGAGTTCTTGTACAATGCAGCATTACTTTAAAAACGTTGTTTTAGACATTTTAACAGACACACCTTAACACCGTTGGTCACATAAAACAAGCAAAGTAGGCCTCCAAAATAGCAATAAATATAAGATTAAAAATGATGTTTATACTAAAAAAGTAAGTTGTTTCAATTGAACAAGTTTGAGGGGGGTGATGGAATTTTATTTACAAAAGTACGATAAAGTAGGCCTCCAGGTCCGCCAACAATTTCCTCCACTGGCCTCCTACGGGCCCATATCCTCTTTGAAGTAAAATTTCATTTTCGTTGAACATTGACACCTTTGGAACAATTTGGGAGTGCTGCGTGGAGACCATCCTCTCGTTTTCGGATGGATTCGACGTAGTTTGCGCCTCCTAGTGGCCATTTTTACTGTTTTCGAATCTGTTTTTTGGCTGGAGCATACACTTGTGTTATGCAAGAGGACAAAAATTGAATATTGATCAACATTTACCAGATTATTAGAGCTTAACTGCTCATTTTTGGCCAATTATCATAGTTGCAATATTATAATCTTAAAGTATATAATTGTGTTGCTATAAATTAGCGCCTTGATATCGTTTATTTTTGGTAAAGTTAATGCCATCTTTCAGATTTTAATCTGAAATGTTATTACTGATAACTCCAACATAAAATAATTTAACTATGGTTACCCCGTTCGGCCTGCAAAGAAATTAGGCATTCCCTGGGCTTCATTTTCGTTAAAAACCAGAACAAAATGAATTTTAAAGCAAAGCAGCTTTATTAACATGTATTCTCTAGTGATGCCCTTTCATCATGTCATTATGTTTCAAAATAAACAGAACATGATATACACATTTTCGTAATCGTAGACTATATTTGACAAATAATGTACTCTGACGAATTGTATGCATGCAAACACACTTTTGCCTTTTTGTGATAATCTGTATCTACCACGGGTTCCGGAAATGGCCTTTTCAGTTTGTGATTGGCTAATGGTGTTGTTTACAACGCCTTCTACTGTCCAACAAATGTGCCTGTTTAATTCATAAAAACTTAATTTTACAGATGTACAAAGGTTGAAAGGAGGGAACTAATGAATTAGAAACAATTCATTTAGGCATAAAAAGTAAATTGAAAGGTGAAAGGACTCACGAAATGTTCTACAGCTGTCATCCCAATAGCGAACAGAAGTTTTTAAAAACACTAGTCAGATTTCTACAGAATTCTGTTAGACTTTGCCAAACTTGGACGAAATTCTTACAAGAATCTTTTGACAATTTAGTCACATTTGTTACGATAAAATGACATTTTTGTCGACCTTTGGCCAAAGTTTAAAGTGATGTTGTTGCGCCTGGCCGCCAATTATTTGTTTAAAAAAGGCGATTGGCGACAAAGTGTGTGGAGTCACATCTGTCGCGATTTCGTGGAAAATTTGCTCGAATTGAAAGGTATCCTTTAAAAAAGAAATGGGTATTTAGTCGCGATTTCGTCGAACTTCGACGCTGTCCATGATCCAGTTTATTTTGAAAATTACATATATATATATATATATATATATATATATATATATATTATATACTATAGATGGCGCTGGTTCAAGATTGACTGCTGGGTGAAGAAGTCTTTTTCCCCGCTCGTGTTTTGTCTAGGGGAGTAGGTCTGGGGATTTGTAACCCACCATGGGTTTGGTATCTGCTGGTCCGAGAGAGTTGGAATTCGGACAGACTGTGGCTTACTGATAAATAGACCCGTCCAGGTTTGAATTCTTCTTTTGCGGAGGTAGAAAAAGGCAGCGGCATGACTAACCGACTTTTTGAAAGACCAGATACTCCTCAGTTGATTAACGCGGGAAGACCAATACACTGCTAACCCAGTACTGATATTCACCCTCTTTGTCAATTTCTTGCAACTCAAAATGCAATAATACAAGTTTGCCTTCATTACAATGATGAATTACATAATAACTAGGAAATGAACTATTGAGTATTATATTTGCATTCTGAAACAGGGCAAGTGCTTGTTGCATTGACAGACGTATTATTTCAAAAATGCTCGGCAAAGACACAACTTTTAAGAAAGGGAAGAAGACGAAATGAAGCCTATAGTGATCAGAAGCAGAAACAGCTAATGGTTTGGCATTGATTTTGACGCCCGATATTACGCAATACTGCCATGCTTTGTTCACCTGAAAATACCTCACGTGGAATTAATCTGACGGGAGCTAAGTAAGATAATACACGCTAGTGTTGGCTTACGAAGATAATTACTTGTTTCCACTCATTATAAAGATCCGACCTGCTGAACACCGGCGGCGTGCGTCGTTCGCCAAGAACATAGACTTGTAACCTGTCTGTAAACAGACCAAGGCACGAATCCAAAAATCTCAATTTATCTTTTATTTTGTAAATCAGAACGTTACCTTTGCTTTGAATGGCTGATGAAGCAAAAGATAGTGCGTGTGCTTTTCCCCCTGCAATGCATCTGTCCGCGTACTCCGTTCGCTACTGACCTGGTAGCACTATACTCACGTGACCGGCTGCACGTCAACATGCAGACACGACATTAACATCTTGGCTGTGTTCTGTAGAGGCAATGCACTCGCGTGAGAAGCTAGTGTGATCACGTGCTTCGCTTGCAATGCACTGGCGATATCTCGCAGACTTGCGTGATCTTGCGTTTTCGTGAGTTTCGTGCAGCCCAGGTGGGAATCTTAAGTAGCACAACCCAGGTGAGAGTCTCATTGACTGGGACAGCTGATTGAACCTAATTTGCATGCGATATGAGGTTAAAGAGGCACGCATTAAGCGCCAATTAGAAGAGGCTTGTCTGTAGAGAATTTTCAAATTTTCAAATGACGCGTTGCATTATAAAGAATGATTTCACTGACACCATTTTTTAAAGAGTGCTTGAAATAGCGTAAAGTGTGCGTGATGTTCTACCTCCACTGTTGTTACGAAACACATGTGGGATGCGTTCCGTAGACTTAAGACACACGCGAAAGAATCGCGACGAGAAATCTTCGTAAACAGTGCGAATGTGAGTACGCGAATTGAGTTTGATTGACACGCATTTTCTTTTGTTTCGTTGGTCATTAAAACTAGATTGATAACGTTTTGTTTTGCAAGAATTAGGTCAAATTGTGTTTCACGAAGTTTCTACTTGCATACGAAAAGATTTTTTTACAAGACGTTTCAAAAGCCTTCTGAAAACCCCGATGAGTTCGCACTGCCCACTGCATTTATACTGAGCCTGTCTACTGTACGTGGAGATCCCTAAAGCTACACTGTATTGAAGTAGAAACGTAATCATCAGCAATCACGCCAAAGCCTTTCAGACGCCAAGAATGTCTCAATACAAAAACGACAGGAAATCAAAAATCACTGTATACAGGAAAGTTCAAAACAGGCTTATGTTTTACACGTGCAGCGATGGTGTACATGGGCGCATTACTTGCACTCAATGACTTTGGGGTTAAGGCAAATTTTGAATTTTTTCGTGTCAGTTAATCTGTGTTTTTCGTTCAATAAAAGTAACAATCAACAAACGGGTAACAAAATTTTGCATTGGTGGCCATGAAGGCTTACATTAGGTTGATTGAAAATGATACGTGCAGCTAATAGATATAATTCAATTTCCAAGAGTGGGGTAATTCCCAGAGCACTTTCACTCGGTCTGAAAGTGGCAATATGCTGAGAGATCTGAGTGCTACAATCGAGAAGTATTTGAATTTGGAATATTGGGTGTTGACACTTCTAATTAAAGGTAATTCTTATAATTTGGCCACACCCTAGCTTGTAAGAATATTGAGGCTATTTTTAGTGTCGAGAGGATTTCGCTAATTTTTGTGCAAATATAAAACAATGAAACAGACACGTTTTGAAGTTCATTTGTAACACCGTTTTCCTGAAGCGCATAAAAACTAATCCACTAGCAAGATCTGAGGATACATGCACTTCTTCAGACAGCACAGATTTTGGATGATTTTCCCATTTCACACGTAAAAATGTGACCGCACAGGAAGAGTGCATTTCGTTAAAGATGTCCACGTGCTGTCGGATCAGGAGGCATATTGGACGTCTGACCAGTCGTCTGAAAAAAATCTTATGTGAATGCCGGTTAGAGGACGTAAGTATCAACTCATCTTCCGCACCCCAAATGACAGACGGCAAATATGAGCTCTCACCCCGCCTGAGAAGGACGTGTTCTGCCCTTAGGATCTATTCGCCTATTGTGATCACGTGTGATACTAACCCAGAATAATAGCGTTCTGCACATTAAAATTATGTTAATTTGTCGTAAGGAGACAGATAGGAAGGCGATCTGACTTCTGATCCTGTCTGACGTCTCACAAAAACTCCACATGTGAACTTGGTATTAGTCTCGGGATTTTAGTGTAAGATCGTACCACAAATGCACAGCAATTTTCAATTTCACTACCTTTTGATCTTGGAGTAACATTATTTCATAGTGGTCCTTTTTATTAACCAGAATTGCTTCTTTTAATTTTTGACTGTTATTAAATGCTGAACACATGAAGAAGCTATGGTTATGAACAACATCAATTGACCGATGCATGCGCGCACCCAGGGGGGCTCGGGGGGCTCGGGGGGCTCGAACGAGCCCCCCCCATTTGGCGAAGTGGGCAAAAAGGTCCGACTGTGAGAAACAAGAAGTCCGAGAAAATGAGACAAAAGTGCACTAGACAAGCTGTTTTTTTATTTTGTTACCAAAAGGTCCACGGCGTTAGGAATTCGAGCCCCCCATATTGAAGTCTGGGTGCGCGTATGCGATGTAAGGTGTTTAACGTATTTCACTCCATTGCATTTTGAGATTTGGGTGGTACACCTTTCCAGCAAAGGGAGCTTTGTTTGCTGTTTCATGATTGCTGGCCATTAGATTTACGATAAAAGACCAACATGGTACACGGTAATCCTAGATCCTTCACCACCGACATTGATATTGGCGTTCTTATTCATGATCAACACCGTTCTGTTCGCATTTACGCAATTCTTTTCTCATAAACCACAATGCATTTCTGACGAACTATGTTCTTTTCTCATGAACCGCACTACATTAGTCAAACAAATAGTCAAGATGCCCGTTCTTCGACTTACGGAAAAAACAGTGATGAACATTAAAAGGGTTGACCATATTAGAAACTGATTGATTTTTACCTCCGCACTCCTTTTAAATTGCCGTCGCCTTTAGTTGTGCTGCTCTCAGACATCTTGTACTCGTAACCTCAAGTTAACTCATTTCGCGCTCATAACTATACTCAGTGCTCAAGGTTGTACTCGAAATAGCCGAACATTTTCCGTTTTTCCTTTTGACAGACTCAGCTTGAGATAACTGTCAACATTATTCTGTACACGAGTACATTATAGTTTACGTGAATTACTGTCTAACCCTAGTTTGCATTAGATGACCCCATAATTAAATCTATGAGTTCGAGTCTGAACTCGACATCTGGAGTTTTTATGCAATTTGCGGCTCGACTCTATAGTTCATCAAGTGCTCATTTGGACTAGTAGAAACTCATCTGTGCTAATCGTAATTTAGTCGATCACAAAATAACAAACACTTATCTTGAGTTTTAACAAAAGAAGAACGAAAAAAATCTCAAAAATAGTATTGTTTGGAGTTCGATTTCGAGGACAAAGCGCTCTCTATCGAGACATGGAAGTAAATCAACCCCAAATAAAGATGTAAGTGGCCTAACCTGCCACAATAAATATTGACATGTTTTCAAATTAAGTACATGTTAATTGAAAAGTACAACAGGAGCGGATACGATGAATAACAAACAGTTTAATACATGCGAGTGTACATGGAACGCCTAGCGACACCTACATATACAGACAAAGATCACGTGCATGCGCAGAAAACATTAGGAACAGTTAAGCAAAATTTTGAAAAAATTCCCGTTCATTCTCGGACATAAGTACTCTGTAAGGTACGTAACGAGTCGTTAATAATTTTGAGAGATGTCCAGCATGAATACACAAAAAGTAAAAATCTTTTCTTTCAAATGGTCTTGAGTTTTCGGCTTTTTGACAGAGTGTATGGAAACGGCAACATAGGTTAACATTAACCTAGTTGAAAGGGATGAAGAATACAAAGGAGCATTCAGTTTCGTTACTCGAGCTCACACATTGGAAACTTGTGGAAAGTCACAGAGACCCCGAACGCCCAGGCGTTTTCAATAAAACACTGATTTAGACAACGGTTTAGCTAAAACTACCACTGCAAGAAAAACACAACAAGCAGTGCATTCTTCAAAGTCGGATATTATCCAGATATAGGGGGGGGGGTTAATCAAACCTCGCCAGCTCTAGGAATAGATCAGCCGTGGGGACATGAAGGATTGGAGGTTTTGTTGTGACATACCGCTTTCCTGGGGCTCATGTAGGAAAAGTGCACCGATTCCTAAAGAAATGTGCGGAAGACGTGTAACTGAAGAATTTCACTAATGTTTTAAAAAGTGTGTATCAGGTGGCCTAATGCATATTGTGGTACACCAGACGGCACTTAGATCTCACAGCTGGGGCCATTGCTCTGATTACATGGTTATGACTCACGGGCACCTTTCGTCTCAGCGAAGGTTCCTTACGGGTGACGTCTTCCAATCTATCTGTTTTTCTCAGAAATTTGTTAAGCCTTTACGTGTGATATGTCGATTTCCTCGAGCTAAATTACGTATCCTTCAAATAGGAGGCTATGAAGCCTTTGATAGGGCAAGTCTCCAGTATATTTTGAAGAGTCTTGGCTTACTTTGAGCACGTCACGTGGTCTGTGATGTTTTGGCGACTGAGCTAAGTAGCAGTGCCGATTTGCAAGCCCTTCTAGGCACATGAGAGCTACTAAGAACCCTTAGGCTCAATATGGCAAGGACACTTTCGCCTTGTTTGTCTGTAAGGAAAACTAAGAAAATTTGAAATACCCAAATTTACCTTTGTCGTGCATCACCTGCCTTCAGGTCTCATATCATGCTGTTCACGTTTGAAAGTTTATAAACCTCTCCCTCGCTTATAGTCTACAGATCCGTTAGCTTTCTTGAAATTTACAGTTTTGGATTTTTTCAGGGGAATTTGACAAGAAGGTGATTGAACAATAAATTTGTTTTATTTTCACAAAGCATTGTTTGTAAGTGTTTTCCCGATGCATTATGTATTCCCTGTTATTCGTCTGCAATTAACGTTTCCGATGATTGTCAGAAAAACGTGGTATCCCGAACCATACATAATCAGTCCTTCTCTTAGGTAACCATTCGTCAAATATCCGCCGATATTTCTCTACATCTACTTTTGAACTCCTGACGTAATGTTTATACCCTGTTTCAAAATCATATGCGACTAAACTTCCCGGACTAATTCTTAAATCAACATATCCCATGTTCTGTTCGCTTAATTTCGAGTATTAAATCTGTGACCGGGATCTTGAGTCGGGGTGTACATATATACGATACAAAAACTTTTGACAGTAAACCACAATTCTATGAATACATTAGCTGTTCCATGAATGTCATGGCTGTGTTAGTTCGGATAATGAACTGCCAATAAGCTTGATCTACCCACCAGATCGCAACTATCAATCGGCCAGTTTCTTGACAAGAAAATTACAAAAATCCCACACAGATCGTGAACATGCAACCCCTTGTTTATTCAGTAACAGTATGGTGTAGAAAAACGATAGGTTAAATTAAATATGACGTAATTTAACCGAACAACCCTGCCGCCTGATCGTTCGACTTTAAACGCGTTTACCTTCACCTACAAGAATAATCGCCTGGCAGAAATTTTAATTTATTCTTTAGTTATTCATCGACCATAGGAGTTTTAAAATACCGAAGGATAAAGTCACTAAAAACGAAAACAAAGACGAACATTCGTTGTATCTGTATTTTTTGTTACGACTATTTCTCGGCAATTTATACTCGCAAGAACAAAAAATAGGTTTTAGAGCATTTTTCCGAAAAAAAGACAAAGCCATTTTTGATGTTTTAAAGATTGTGTTATTCAAAACACTGTACTGTGATTACAGACACGTGTGAAATCTCGTTGACTGAACTGAGTAGAGGGAACTATACAATATACAAATCCGATCTTAAGGCTATAAAGATGTATCTTGCACGGTTACTGCTGAATTAAAACGAAATCCGGCTCTAAACTCAAGATTCCTTGACTGGTCCTTAAATTCCACATTGGCGCAAAGATGAGCTGAGATCAAGCACAACACTGAAATATCAGTCAATCATACAGTGGATAAGACACTTATTGATTTTTTGAAGTGTACTAACTCGAAGATTTAAAACGTATTTGGAATGAAATGAAGAGATGAGATCGTGACGATCACTTGAACGTCTGTGGTTATCCATAATGTCTCAAAGTTTGACAGGATCATCTATAAAACAGTATAATTTAATCCGATGTATGCTTTGCTCGGAAAATTAGTTGTAAAAGCTTACCGTTGTACAGCGAGTCCTAAAAATGTACTGACACTTCAAATGCCAAAAAAACTGTGTTGCTTGCTGACTTATCGACAATATTATTTGTTAAAATTAATACCAAAAAGGGTTGCATGACGAGATTTTCTTCTGTTATTCCGAAACTTTGTGAGTTGTTTTCCACTGTCCATGTCCAAGATAATATTTGGGACTATGGGGTAAAGATTCGCCCCAGTAAAAATGTGTTCAAAACGTGTAGGCTAACTGAAGAATTTTACTAATGCATGTTTTTTAACCAAAATGAATGCATCGCTTTTTAACTTGGGACGGAAATTAATTGACTTTGCACTTCTTTGACATTTTTTTTGAGTTTATCGTAGGATTGTGCAGTGTTTTTTCTTTTTAAATTGAGACGTTTGGTTGCCATTCCGATGTATACAGTCCCCTGGCGGATCACGCGCATATTGTCACAAGGTGTAGCCATGCAGTGGGTCCGGGAGCAGAGTCTGATAGGTGCCGAAACCAATCCGGTTGGTGCAGCGGTCGCCAGACCAATGTTATACATAACGTACATCAAAAAAGCATTTCGAGCCCCCTAGGAATGCATCAAATGAGACTTGATTTATCAACGGGAGGGAGAACTCCTGTCGTACCCTCCGCACTGCCGACTTCGTCGACCATTTGTCGAAATAATACGAAAATGCTTCCGACGTCATTGTACAGGGGTAGTGAATTTGAACTCCCGACGTCATACTGAAGTGTGAGTTCATTTTTTGGGACACCCTACATATGTATTTGATAACGTCGTACGAAAACTGACGAATATTGTACTGAATGAGCGTGATCTTGTCCAGCTGTACTGAGCTAAATCTCGAGTACAGTCAAGCACAGTCCTAGATTGAACTGGGCCGGCTCACTCGGTGATACTGTCTTGCACACTCTGTGAAACTGCTTGAGAGTTCTGAACCGGGAGACCGTCAAGTTCAATCATTCGAAAGAGACTGAAGTTTTGTCGTTCACCGGCAATTTATTCGCATTCAATGAGTGTCCATGCAGCTCAAGTAAATGTAAACACAGGCTATCTATCATGGACCAGGAAATTCATTACTCTCACGATTGACTGCCGGATAAATAATAGTCTATTGCAAGACTATTGGATTGATATTCCGGCACACTAATTGAAGTAATCTCGGCATCACTTCCGGCGCAGTCACAGAGCATATCAGTGTATAATGTAGTACACATCGCATTGCATTCGGATTGGAATGAACAACATTAAGTTACAACGTGAAGCATTTTCAAATATGTGTTGAGTGGGAAAAAGAGATAAATTACATTTGTACATTCATTTCGACAGCTTGTTTTCTTGGAATATTTTCCAGCTAACCAACTACGTAAAAATGCAATGTTTATTGTAAACCTTTGAAAACGCTAAAAGCCATCAGCAACTGAATTTAATGACTACATTGCATGCGTATGTAAAAACCAGGGGCGGATCCAGAATTTTGAGTTAGGGGCGACCAGGACTGAATATTAGCCAGGATTTTGCCCGTCAGACATTCGCATCCCCGAACTGCCTAATGGAATCTGGGAGAATTTTAGGGGGGGGGGGGGGTGGGCATGGTCCCCTTGGCCTCCCTCTAAATCCGCTACTGCAAACTAGGCATATGGGCTACAAATTTTCCTAGTCGTTCTTGGAAGCTGTAGTGAACGATCGAACACTCCCACAGAGGTCTATTGTGACGATGACGTGACCTTCAAGTATCAGGTATCGTCCAGGTTGGGTGACTTGACCTGTCAATATCGCCTCGGTTATGACCAGTCAGCTATCGCCTCCTTTTGAAGACGAGACTTGTCAAGTATCGTTTGTGGTGAGTGACTTGACCGTCAGGTACGGTCTCGGGTGGATGACGTGACGTGCATCTGCCATCTCGACTCGCTGGTTCCCTGCGTGCCGCTAGGTGGGGCGGTAGCGCGCGCCATTCCGCAGGTATCACTTAATTTTCGTCTGGAAAATTTTTTTACACCGGCGTTTCTGATTGCCTAGTCGAATTCTCAACAGGCAGCGCTTTACGCAAACAAACTGGCATGACTGATGGACTGAAGTGTAAATGTGGTCTGTTGTACGGACAAATCGGGTGCTTAAAATTTATGTTCGAGGAAATGTGAAGCCTTTTCGGAATGCATCTTTCTACTGTCGATGAGTTTTGTTATAGTGTCCTGTATTCATACAGTATGAATAACACACCAGTTAGATCGGCCAGATATGTGTTTGTTGTACATGTATGTGCTTCAACTGAGCACGCGGCTATTAAACATCACTGCAGAAACGAAATAGTTACTGCGACGCCACTTGCATGACAAAGCTAAAAATCGTTCACAGTCCGCCATTTTTTTCACGGTGTTGTAGAGCTAACCAATGACTGCCGAGGTTACATCAACCAATGCTAAAGCACGTGCCACTGCGTGATACCTGCGTGCTGGCTGGGCTAAGCACGCTGGGAACCAGCGAGTCATCTCGATTGGGTGTCATAACCAATCAAATATCGTCGTGGATGGGTGACTTGACCTAAAAGTATCGTGACCTTGTGTCGCTGTAGTGGTGGGTGGCTTGACCTGTCAGGTATCGAATTTGACTGAATGTGTGTTTTTATCTTTTGGTATCGTTCATATCGTCTAGCTGGGCTAAACACGCAGGGGACCAGCGAGTCATCTCAACTGGGTGTCATAACCAATCAAATATCGTCGTCGATGGGTGACTTGACCTAAAAAGTATCGTGACCTTGTGTCAGCTGTAGTGGTGGGTGACATGACCTGTCAGGTGTCGAATTTGAATGTGTGTTTGGTATCGTTCATATCGTCAGACTGTCAGTAGGATAACTAAGACAGTCTGTGGCGACAGGGGAATGCGAAAAAGATTGGTTTCAAGTACTCCCGGATGTTCAGCCGTTTTTGCATTGATTTGGATTTTTAATATGCAGTGATACCTCCTGTAATGTGCGGTATCCTCCCACCCATATGATGTGCGATACCCTTCCCATTCATAGTATGCGATACCAGCTTTCTCCCGTACCCATAATGTGCGGTACTCCTTCCTACCCGTAATGTGGTATCCTCGTACCCAAAATGTGGAAGAAAACCTCCCTCCGCGAACTGGCCACCGGGTGGCGCAACATCTTATGAATTGTTTACAGGTGGTCTATGAATGCACCGTACAGTTCTCATTCGGTTTTACTTGGCAGTGCTCTTGTTGCCTGTATTCCACTCTGTCGAAAACTCTATGAACAAAATGAAAAGTTTCACATCAAAATCTCTACTCATGACCACATCAAATTTGTTTTGTGTCATAGTGCCATATTTTTGTCCCTTCATTTCCACCGAGGTGACGCTCCGAAAGAAAAAAGTTCAAAAACGCGAATCGCTAGACACAAGACAACGCTGAATTCTGAATGCAAATTCCTAAAGATTCCAAAAATGCTGCCATCCAACTAGATTGTTTTTGCAATTCTGGGTTGTCGGAGGGCCACTTGAAATCGTAGCAGATTTCTCAGTCGTTACGCGGCAATGCGGCAAAGGGGCCGCCATTCTGAGGAAAAGTGTATCTGCATCCGAACTAATGGACTTTTCGAATTTCCAACCTGTTCACAAATGCAAGCAGATGCACTGAACCTATAGTAATTCCGTAGAACCTGACTTCCCCAAAATATCTAATTTCTAGGCACTGCAAATCGGTCAGGGCTACAGTCTAACCTTAAAGTACCACCCAACGCCACGCCTGCAAGTTTGATTTGACCGTGACCTACACTTGTACGTCAACTGTCGTGTTATTGTGTAAGTAATTGCGGCACCATTCTTAAACGTGATTACGAGACCAGCGGCTGATTGCGTGTCGCAGGTTTCAAAGGGGGATGATTAAACAGATTTACAGTAAGCTTAATCATACCTAGCACACTACGTAATCAATCACTGCGCGATCACGACATCAACTAAACAAGCTATTCATAGCCTCTTTCTATCACTTCATTTTTTCATTTTTTGTTTTTTTTGCTTCAATATATTTTACTGCGGTGACTGTTCAAGCGCTATTGAATAATTAGATACTTCGCTATTTGGTTTATGTGCATTAACCTCTCTCGTAGATTTCCCCCACGACGTTTCACATTCCATAATAAACTGAGCGTAGAAAATCTAATACAGAAGTTGATGCAAATTAACCGACCATTGAAATATATAATCCCACTACTGCACTGCTTAATGCTTTCAGCAAGTTACCAGAATATTTGGTTATTTGTGATCTCATTGTCTTAGTCAGGTGCTGAAAAGTAAGTAAAAATGAATCCTGTTCTACGCGGGCCTTCGTCCGTCTCACCATACGTACATGTAGCGTTGTTTCTGTTGGCGCTTTTTGGAATGAACTAATAACCAAGAGGATATGTTGTGTGACTTCCTCTGTCAGAGCCCTGAGAACCGAAATACACACATCTACTCACTTTGACAACTTGTGATTTCCAATAAGACTGGGAAACTAGTAAAGGCAGTTTGTGCAACTCCACAAATTACAAATCGTAGCACCACAAATTACGCCAATCTGTGCTTCGAAGAACAGAACAGTACAAACTGTCGACTTTTGAGGATTGTGATAGTTTGTGTAGTTGAGACGGTTTGTGGTCTCACAAAGCCATCTTACATTTGACCCAATAGCATAAAGAATATATTCTACTTTCTAAATTCTCTTAATTTGGGTGAAGCGAACTAGCATCCTGATTTGGAGATGGATAACAGGTGAAAAAGTGAACACCAGACACGATGCCAGTATGAGCGTTGGGCTTAGACAATGCAGCGTAGTGATACAGTGCACTGAAATCTCAAGCATCCTGCAAATGACATGGTTTTCAAAATTCAAGTTCAGTTTAAGGGTGCTACATATCCGATTCTCCTTTGATGACGTGTACTTCAGACAATAAAATGCATGTTGGAAATGTCAACAACCAGGAAATAATTGGCCTAGTAGACATTGTTCACTATGAGAATTGTTGCGCGAGTCGCCCTAGTGCTTTAGGCTGACGTTCTGCAATCGTGATGACGCATCACACCGAACGAACAAAACTAATATCCATTCATCGAAAATCGAACAACAAAAAGTGACAAAAATTAAAATGCTGTAATGTAGCACAGTTCAAACAGTATCTGCAGTGATATCTGGTGATATAAATAAAAAGCAATGTGTCATTTTGTGCTCCACACTGATCAGTGTCCAATTTCTCGCTATTGGGAGTCAGCGTTAGCAAGCAAAACATACTAACTGGTTACGTGTCATCGAATAAGTGCTGCCAGAATTGTTTGATAGGAAACCAAACTCCTGGTTCACTTGCATGTACTAAACAAAACTCGACCAATTTAAGCTTATACGAAACGAAATCAAGCTTTGCAACCTTCGTCACCCTCAACTTGTCTCTAACTACGCGCTCGAGTCCACACTTCTATGTTTTTGTCTTACTGTTTCAAACACACGGACCCAGGCTCGACGGGCCCAGTTATTTTTGCTTCCTTGTCTTGGGTCGTTCTTGTCTTTACCCAATGGTTCGCCATGATCCTCATCAGATTCCATTCTGTTAAGATGTCTCTGTATAGCATCCCCAAGTACTTCCGGGTCAAAATCTGCACCGTAAATTTCCCAAGTTTCACCACGATCGTCATATTCAACATCTTTTACTGTTTGTGGTTTCAGTAAGCTTTCAAATAAAGCCTTTTCAGAAATAACGTGTTCACTTGTATCCAAATCATAGCGAAACTTTCGGGTTTCTCGTGTAACAGGGGGTGATTGTTTTGGAGAGTTGGTCAAACTATAGAAACCGGAATGGTCCTTTTTTAGTTTGTCCAACCCAGGCTTAAGAGGTTTTGGTGGTAAATCCACATGTAATGATCCGTCTAGGTTTCCTTTCGTATGGGAATCCGTTGTTCCTCCTAGAATAGCCTCCAAATCTTTCGTTGTGCAAATAATGCCCGGAGTCAGTTTTTCACCGCAAAAAATTTCTTCACCGCCACCACTACTGACACTTCTTAATGATCCAGTGGAATCGCGAGAGCCTTCGCTAAAACTTTTAATTTTTTCCGTTCTACGCGGATTCGACAAAGATGGTGATTCAGGGAATTTTTCTCGTGTCATAGCTTTTGAATCCCGCCAGTCACTAGCTTTTGCCACTTTTTTCCGAATTTTCTCTTTGAATTTCGATAACACCAGTGAAGGATTGCTCGCTGATCGCGTCTGCAACAATTTCCTTTCCGACTGTATTGCACCAGAGCAATGACTACTTGGAGAGAAATCACCGGGATCCGTCAAGCTTCTTCGTTGTAACTGAAGTCTAGGCTTGTTTGTCGTCGCCGCCTTGAATTCCGAAGAACCAGCTGTACACGCCATTTCTCGAGGACTTTTCTTTCTTACGTTTGCCTTTTCTTCTTTCTCCTGACGGTCGCTTAAACGATTTACCTCAAAGTTGTCTTTACATGTCCCTGCCATTGCACCATCTCGACGCGTACTCCGTCGGTCGCGTGCCGTCGCCATCTCGCATTCATCAACCGTCTGGTGTCTCTCCCAGTCGGCACGGAACAACTGCCTTCTTGACTGTGCATCTCGCGACTGCATGTTGAATTATTAATAAAGATTATTAATAAATACCTCGCCGTCTTCGTCAACCGGTCGCACAGTCTGTACGTGTTTCACGACTGTAACGAAACAGTAAGATGGATGATTCAACGAAAATAACGCCAAGCCCACGCCTAAAGCTAGCAGTTTTGTAGCTAATGCGAAACAAGCTTAAGGTTACTCGACATTTGTGCTTTACCTGGCAATAGAAGTGCTTTTAAAGTAATGGTACTGGCTTGGTTTCTGATTTACTTAACGCTAATAACTTGAAATCGATGCCAGTTGCCCCATATTTATGCAGTCAATCTGACCAATAGGATTTTTCTGTATAAGCGTGCTAAGTTTAAGTAACACCAATAAGTTGTTTAACAATGCATGATAATTAAAAAGTCATATCGGATGTAGATTGCGACCATCGCTCCCTTGAGCACTTGCGGAAGGTGCATGGTTAAGTCTTTATAATCCACTAGAAGATGACTTGCACAATTGATATTGACAAATGTTAACTGTAACTGCGCATGCGTTTCTCTTAAAGTCACACGAAGCGCAAATTAGATGAAGACAAAATCGTAACATTCAAAGTGGAATAAATTAATTAAAAGGCTGTTAAATCCTAGTGTTGAAGCAATCTTTGAATTCCTGTCGGAGCGTGGTTTTATCATGTGTAATTGGGAACGCTAACTCTCTGTGTGAAAAAAAAACAAAGAAAACAACAACAAGGGTTTCCAACCTAAAACGTGATCCAAAAATAATATTTTTCGGAGATGGCTCTGTTTGTAGCAGTTTACAAAACCCAGTCACCAGGTGGCGATTCGGCTTGTCTAGAACTGCCAAACGACATGCTGTGGAAATCGTTGGCCTAAATTTCGTGAGTTCGCTCAAATTGTTCGACAAATGGAAATTTACGAGACAGAAAAACAGATGAAGTTACCAAAAGCAAAAATGGACGCCGTGCTTTTTCTTCTGAAAATACCACATCTGGGCATATGTGGCTATAATATGAGCGGTCCTGGTTTCTGACTGGAACACACCTACCACCGCAAAAAGCATCCACTCGACCAAGGACTTTAACGCTAACAGGTGGCTCTGCCCGGAGCAAATAGTACGGTTCTATCTACTTGCCACGTGCGGTACTGTATTGGTAGTATTTGTATCAATACACAAGTAAGTTTTCAAAGAACTCCTGCCATATTGGCTTTGCTCTTGTGGGACTTCGTAACGGTAACTATGGTAGGCGTGGCCTAACGGGGTTTGTCGGAACCATCCAGCACAGTGAAAAGACCATTTTAACGTGTTTAAAAACACCGTAGTCGGACAGAAGTACCATTCAGACATTTCGACTAGTTAAAGAATAACATTCACACATTCTGCTTGGCTGATGGTGAGAAACTGCCCAAGAGTACTGGTCTTTAGAAGGCTTGGGACCATCCTTTCTGAAGCGCGGTTGCTGCAACAACAAGAACTTGTTCTTACGTATTCCACGCAACTTCGTGTTTTTGAAACACCCAAGATAACAAGGCGTCAAACTAAACAAAGCTATTCATTACACTTAATTTCCTGCTCATAACCTACCATATGATTACTACGTCCAATTTAAGCGATCAAAACCACTTTTTCAGTCCATGTAAACTCGATTAGTTCACAGCAGAATGAACGTCTCCGATCTATTCTGGCGCATGATTGGTCAGAAAATGAGGTTAAGTTACTTAGCAACGAAGGCTAGACATGTCAACAAAGGCGCATATTTGTCCTCTCTGGACACCAATCCTAAGCTGATGGCTTACACCATTCTCCCACTTTGGTTAAAAATCTGACCAAATGGTGTCGTTTTCGAGACGATCAGCAGACTCTAATGCTAATAGAAGCTGGATGCGAGACTAGAAGGAACGTGGAATTCTTTGCAGGTTTGTCGACTTATACACCACGTTTGATCCCGCAGGCAACGACAGTATCTCTGAAAGGTCACACTCTGCGTATATTGGGGTGATGTTCCTAGTAAACGGGTGGCACTGACGTACAACGTATCCTGAGGAGTGTGGGCTTCCTATATGTTACATGTGGTATAATTAGAACAGCTAACAATTTGTTAGACACCCATAAATGGACTTTGTACAGAATTACAACAAAATAAGAACACACGGTGTTTTGTGTTTTCTCTACAACATTTTCAAAACGGGAAAGCGATCAGCGCAGCAGGTTAGTCAACTCAGTGAGTTGCCTAATAAGGAATGAATATTGGTACTATATTGTATTCCACGAAGCCAACCATGACATCATGACGGAACAAAAAGCAACATCCGTTGATGAATAAAAACGACCTAACCTACTGGGAATAAAATCGCTCGTTTTGTAATGAAATTGAATCGGAAGGGTCAGTGATATTCGAAGACGGCAATCGGGAAATTTACTTGTAGTCAACTCCCCATTCAACTAGAGAGTCCGTGCAAGAGACAGTTACCGCTCTTTAATTCCAAATTTTCATTTCTTATACTTTTAGCATTATACACACCCATCGTCGTCTTGCGTCGTGGAACTGGCGCCGTAGCGCTGATGCAGCTTGTGTCATGATGCGACAGGGCTATTGATAAATTCTCGGCAATCAATCAATGTTAGTGTTCTACTCATAAAAACATCGCACGATGCGATTGTTAAAGGATGGAAGACAGAAAGACTGGAGGACACAAGTTTAATAAATGACCACACTGCCGCTGCCTTGACGAAATATGTACAAATACATTTTATTTTTTCGAACTATTTATTTACAATTAAGGTTAAAACTTAGGACAATAAAAACTTCGCCATCACACGGCAGAATTCACTCATCGATTTCACTAAACTTTCAGATATTATGCTTTATGCACTGTCCTGCAATATGTTGTTAGGAATAGTTTTAAAATGTTCCATTTTTGCATGGGGGGTTGGGATTTTCATGAAGAAATCAGAAGTTGCATAACACAAAAACGAAATAATAATTTAAAAAACTGTAGCGCCGATTTTGAGATTTCAACTTGAACATTTACCATCAATAGAAATTTGTTTGTGTTATCGATAATGTTGCTCCACTGTGATTGTTTGCTAAATTTTACTAAAATGACAAGATCACGTGACCCAATCGATGACAGATTGTCCGACAAGTGTCGAAAATCAACTTTTACAGGTTTTCCTCTTTCAGAAAATGTATACATTCTAAAAATACTAAAAATATACATTTTCTTAACGATGAAGTTTTACACAGTTAACATAGTTTTGAAGACTGGCTAAATACGCGCGTCCTGCACTTCAAAACTCAAAATGTCGTAATTGAAGAGAAATACACAACCGGACAGTCACACGCTCACTCACGCATAGTCTCACGTTGTCTGGCTCATTAGTTCGTAAATTATCTTCAAACTTACCCACTTTTTGCTAAACGTTAATTAACATGTACTTTAGTTTTTTACAGGCTATGCATTTTCTCTGTTGCAGTAGCAGTTATGTTGTAGTATTCTCAGACCCAACATATCTTATTACACACGTTTTGCACCCTAGGAATGTTTAGCATGACGTTATTATGACGTTTTGGACCCAGTGTGACGTCATGTCTATTCTTATTTCCGGGTCCAAATTGCGTCATCTACTGCCATGACACATCATCACTAAACATCCGAATAATAAATTGTTTCACCAAAAGTAACATAATATCAGTTAGTAGCTCTAATCTGCTGTTTTATATAGGAGAGAATGTCGACATGTCGATCGGTCAACAAGCTTGTTAGTGACATTGCCGTAAAATATTATCAGTGGTTTTCATATCTTATCATGAATGTTTTTGGAAAACTTCCGTAGTTCACACCCACTTCTTCAAAGAACCCCAAAGACTATCCCATTGTACACAAACAAGCATCAGAAAACCATTCACTAGCATGGAAAATTTCTATGTTTTTGTTTTTGTTCGCCTGAGAGGTGTTCTTACTTTCGCATTTTTAAGGAAGCCTGTAGAGTATACATAAACATCGTTCTGTTATTTTGTTATTATTTTGTACATATACATTATTGGCAGAAGAGTTGCCAAACAATGAACGATGCCCGGATGCCAAAGTTTACTTGCACGTGCTCTGATCGTATCTTCAGATGTCGATGTGGAAGACAGCTGACGGATGCCAAAGTTTACTTGCACGTGCTCTGAGCGTATCTTCAGATGTCGATGTGGAAGACAGCTGACTCCCAATATACACCATGAAAATAAGTGACAACTTTGGATGGAAAATTGACAGTGACACTGGCCACTTCAACAGTAGCTGTTGCACCTCAAGCTCTAGTTGACGTGGTTAGCTGCAGCTGCGTGCAGTGCAGAAAGACAGGAATGCGACGAGAGGCGCTGCAGTTGCAACAGTGCTAGCCCGTCGTACTGCACTGACTATTACAAGTGAGAGTCAGGCATGTTCAGCAAACAGGTAGATGTTGAAGACGGTGAAAAACAAGTAGATGTGAATGATGACTAAGTATGCACCTGTCATTAATACTTATACATTACATATGTATAATTCCAAATTCAAACACGTGCAATAGGGCCGTCCCGGATTATACAGCGACACTCGAATCTTGCAGTATTTGCCAACAATGCCACAATATCCGCCCGGCACTTTTGTAGCCTCTTTTTTCGCCATTGGAGTTCCACATTCTTTTTTGTTGAAAACTCAGTACATGTTTTTCTCGACTGCATTGGTATATTCGTTTTTCCAATGGTAACGAAGTATTACTGCTGCGCCGTGTGCTGCAACTCATGCAGACGGGAGAAAGTTGGATAAACATGACAAACCCGCGGGTACGTGGCGGTTCTTTGTCTTCCCTACATCCGCCAAAGACAAGAAAGTACGGAGCTAGTGAATAAAGCAAATTCGCAGGGTTTATTTTGAACAGAAAGAATCCCGTTCCTTGAAGAAACCTCTTCAATTCCTGCAATTTTAAAATTTGAAATCGGGAATATTTCCGCGGTAATTCACTTTGACGGTTTCCGACATTCCAAACGGATGCCAATGAAAACAACGCTCTTTCTAACCTCCGCGACAGAGGAGAGTTCTGTCGCTGTGCAATCCGGGGCGGCCCTTTTCACTTAATATTTCTACAAATGCATATTGAATTTAAATATAGAGTTTATAATATCTCACCAGCATAACAAAACTTGAATGCATAGGCCCAGATATGCTTAATGTAATACTGATGCGGCTTCATTTATTGACATATTGATACGATAGGGGTGCAGTGATTTAAAATTAACCAAATAATTAAATGTTATCATAGGGCTACACGTATCATATGCAATTTACAGAGATATAATCTACATATAAGCAACCAGTACGGACTACATGTACACACATATCCTAATTCAGAAAGAACATGTAATATCGTGACTTCAGTTATTGAGATTCTGGGACGGCGTCTAATTCCACTCTTTAGCAATCCCTTATCCTTAACATTATGGGATCATAGAAGAAATCAAAAGATATCGATTCAGCATTTCCAATACATTTACCATTTCGTCCACCAAAAGAAGTGGATCAATATTCCTTACTTAGGGTCAACTTGACCTTTGACGTTTCAGTTGACCTTCTGTTTGACCCTGCGTCTACAAAATAATACCAGAAATAAATTCTGCGTCCCATGAAACACTAGAAACAAGAAATTGCAGGATCCTATAAGCCGTGTTCAGAAGATGGAGATTTGGCAAAATTCAAGATGGCGGAGGCCTCCACCTTGAATTATAAAAATACTTTCCAAACCACATGTAATAAATTTTCAAAAGAAAACTTTACAGTGAACAACATTGCACGGTAAACTTTTTGGCCACGAGACTAAAACAGAATTTTAAACAATGGCAGCCTTCATTTGCATAAATTATACAAATTTAGCGTACAATATTTTGCAAACCATGTCATTAAACTAATTGGTCATAAAACATGGCTTCCAATATCAAAACAGTTTACCTGTGATGCCCATTACTGCAGCTATAGGTACACAACGGTAGCCTTAATTTGCATATACAATGCAAATTCTCGATGTATCCACTATTAACTTTCTCCATTAAATTCACTTAACATGGAAACATCATTGAAAACATCAAAATAATCAGCCTGCACTGCTGGTTAAGGAAGTTATAAGCAATATAGAATTTTGCATAATGATGGCCTCAATTTGTTGAATCATGGTTACCTATCCATAACTAAAACTGCATGAAACACCGAATTCAGGTTAAGTAGAAAAACAGTCTATGGCTCCCAGACTACAGTTAGTAACCAAGAAGAACAGCTGCATGAAATTTACAGAACTAAAACTAGTATCAGTCTACTCCGTTCAAATATTCGTAGCTGCTTATTCGACTTTCACCGCGTACCTCTAGAAATGACTATCAGTGGGCCGGGGTACTCCCGTAGATGCAAAACATTCGCGAAAAAGCAAGACAAAGCAACTCTTTGCAAGATGACTACAAATGAAACACGAGGTCGCAATTACTTGCGAGTGTCTTACATGTACGTCTGCAAACCAAGTAATTAGTCGGTCACCCTCTATCGGTAGGTTGCGTACTGAGTTCTCTGATCGATCGATATTTGAATATTTGAAGCCTGCGACAGGCAAAACCTTTTCACTAACGGGTCAATGTAAGGCACATTTCGCAGACGGGTTTCCTCCACCCCTTTCACAATCTTAGCTATTACTAAACCTTTGATTTTTTTTCTTCGTAGATGCGATCACAAAATGTTATTACATCAGTGGTCTCTGTCATGAAAGTGATTCAAGACTTGGACAGAAACTTGGTGCTACGCTCACATTTCACAAGTGCTGAAAACAAGTTTACACAAATAGTTATGAGCGCATCACAGTCTAGAAATAGTTTATAGAAATTATATCAGTAAGTAGAAGTTATGTGTATATTCTCAGAAACTTTGACTTTTGCACAAGTGAGATTTAACTATTTTTGACAAGTACTTGCGGGTATCGAGCAAAAAAACCAACTATCTGTCTTAAGTCACTTTTAGGAAGCAAACTACAGATTCGATAAATTCAGTCACCGTGGTCATATATTGTGTGGCTTTTACAGTTTAAAGTTACAGCCCTGTAAGCCAGTATTTTGCATTGCATTCGACAGGGACTCCATTGTAGCATATATTGTCGACACATACTGTCGCTTGGCCAACAGAATATATTGGATGCGACAAAATGTGTTGCAAAAACACCGTCCCACATCTCCAGTTCATCGGAAAACATGTGTGTCACAATTAACACCCGATACATATTGTCGGACATCATTGTTTTCGACCTCAGAGTCGCTTAATCGTGGTACACACGGACCCGGGAATTTTTGCATTTTGCACACATAGACATACGCCTAATGTTTGTGCAAAAATGATACAATTTGTACTACACTGAAAGAAACGGAGTTCAAAGTTGGTAACAAAGGCATTCAGCAAATGTTTTCACTAGCAACAAAACATCAGTTTATACCCCAGTTGCAGGTCCCGAGGCTTAGAATATTCGACAAACTGAGTGCGACCTGACAAAATGCCCAGGTTGCCAACTGGAAAATGAACTGGCCAAATCAAGGAAACCGCGTATGCGGGAGTACGAGAGTACTGGACTACAAACGACTCATAGTTAGCAACTGTCGAAATTAAAAAAAAGAAAACGGGATACTTGACTATATCGGTGAGGTATACCGACACAACCGGGATCGCCTGGGCGGCCTTTTTCATTTTAATCAAACAGAAAATAGGGAGTACACTGTATATGGTGTGCTCGGTAACGATCATTTTCTACCCTACCTAATGTTCATGCACCTCCTACCAAAGGGGAAAACGGACTACCATGGCACGTTGTCTGTGAACAAGCCATAAGGGTTGTCATACCGACCACGACCCGTGGGCTAATCTCCGTCTGTTAGTAAAGACTAGCGGCAACCACTAGACGGAGCTCCGGCTGCTATCTCAACGCCCGACGTCACTACAGAAAAGCCAACATGTAATGAAGGAGTCCAAGGTCTGAATGACACAATTTCGAAGTTTAAATTGATGAAAATGAAAACTATGCTAGAAGCTCGCGATTGCAACATCAAAACCAATAGGCAAGTAATGTTCTGTGTTTGGAAGTGCGCTATTTCACAACATGTGCCACCATAGATTACAGACAACAGATTCGCAACTCCGACATTTTCTTGCTTACTATCCTACAGAGGAAGCGCCGCTCTCCTAAATTACCAATTTCAGTTTCCAGTTAGTGTATTGTGACGGGAAATTCTCGCATCAATTTTACTGTCCAGTACAACGAAAAAAAAAATAGCACTGAACCGCTGTTCAAAGTCTTCCAATAACATCATGAGTACTTTTGGCATCCGACCACACAACAGCTGACCATGATTAGCAGACAACATACTTGCCGGAAGTAAAACTTGCTTATTTTGCCAGGTGTCGCTAGTGAATAATGACGTCACGGCTTATGCGTAAGATCACAGATTTCGTCCATTGTAAATATACGGAGTTGGCGGTCCATTTGCTATAGTCTATGGTGCCACTCTTGAAGCCGGTTTCACGTGACACAAAGTAATTTGACAAAATTTAATTCTAAACAAGAATTTAAATCAATAAACGACCCCATTGATAATATTTGAAAGCAGTTTTATATTTAAATAACATATTTGGGTGTTGTCTTCGAGGTTCCAAAAAGCTCTTGTTTCACTTTTTGTTATTTTACTTGCTCTCCCTATATGAATACGCGTGTGGGCCTTGACAGGGTAACGCTCATGGAACATAATCACTCGTTCGTTCTTGTTGAATGAACAATCCTATGTCCTGCTTAGGTACATTAAGGCTGTGGAAGGCATTTGTATGGATTTTAAGTCTGCGTTTAAGATTCGTGGTTGCCGTGCCCTTTCTGACCCACCATTTGCCTAGCCGTGACTTTTCTTAAACCTTTACTGCTCGCAAGAAGTGGGGAGTTGAAATTCAGTTACCTTCAGACACTTAAGGATTTGCAGAAAATTTGGCAGGTCGACACCCATTTTCCCCCGACTTGTGTAATCTGGAGACTTTTTGGAAGTTTGAATGCATTGTCTGTAAGTTCCAAGTAACTGCACGCAACTGATAACTGGTGTCTCGTGGTGACAGGACGACCTGAACCTGAGTTATAGCAGCATCTCCACGCGGAGTAGTTTTAGAAAGTTGTTTCTATTTTTTTTCGGCGATACCCTAAACGTTTCCGCCATTATTGTTAGGGAATACAAGGACCCTGGGCTTTGGTGATTTTTATAATAGGATCAAAGATTATAATTCTTTTTGATGTAGAACACACAGCAAATTCGGTTTAATTTAAATTTTTGCCATATTAGCCTCGCCGTCCAATGTTTAGTCTAATATCTTATCAATGTTTGTTTCGTTAGCAAACTGGATCATTGTCTAAATGCGTCACTGGGTGTACCACGCTTATCGTATTTTATTAAATTTCTTGTTTTCAACAATGGTTTTTCAACTGTTTAGCACTGGCACATCCTTTTTAGACGCCACGCCAGCGAAGTATTTAAGCGCGTACCTCAAAGAACATTTCAGAGCAGCGCCTATCCTGCCACTGCGATACAGGTTTTTTCTTTGACGCCCGGACTGTATAAATGGACTGAGAGGCGTAGCAAAGCTGGTTAGCATCAGCTACCCACTTTAGAAACAAGTCGTGATTAGTTTCCAAAGGATGAGTGGTGAGTTAGATGAAGGCTTATATAACACGCAATTAATGGAAAGGCAAATGCAGAGCGTGATCTTACTTGATGGTGTACATAACAGATCACATCCTTAAGGTAACTTTTGACAGTATAAACGTACTGCATAATAGTTGACATTCCTTCACTTGACACATTTTGAAACTCCAAGCGTACCGTACATGTGAAATGAGCGTATCACAATTAGCTTTTTGGACAGATTTTGGACAACAGCCGACACATGGCATGTTTTACTGTATGTTCTTTGCCAACACTTAGCAAATCCCCGTGCATGTTGTCTAGCATCCCAGGATTCAATAATCAGCCTTCGGTAATTACATACCAACAAGCTTGAAATAAATTTTAAGCTGCATTACGCCCTGTGTAGCTGGCTAAAAACTCGCCTTCTACTATCATAAAATCGGTCTCATAATATACCTTATCGTGATAGGATTCTTTTCCAGTCACAAACATTATGTACACGCGCCCTTTTGGAATTCGCAATTTTTGAGTTGGCATACTCTAATAAACTCAGAAGCGTATTGCTGAGCCGCTGATGGTTTCGATTTTCTTGCTGGTTACGGAAATAAAAATCTAATGCCGGTAAGGAATACGAGGCCAACTGGAGTTGACATGTATTTGTAAAATACAATGTATATGTAGATTTGGCATTTAAGCAGCTTTAAACAACTTATTGACCATTTGCATCGCTTCCTGTGAACATGCAAAAGACACGTGATTGATCGAGTCAACACCCGTAGGTGTCTCAAGGCGTTTAACTTCTTGAGATTCCGACTTTATGGATGAATAAACAAAAGTTTAATGATTTTAACCGCTAAGCAATCTAAAATACTACGTTTGCTGAAAGATTTTCAATTGGAATCACACTCAATTGCTACTTCAGTTGACATGTTTAAGAGATAGAAAATCCTACACGAGTCCCAGGCTTATGATATGGACAAAACCTCTTGGAAATTTCGTCAAAATCCCCAGGCTTGCCGAAGTTTCCAAGAGGTTTTGCCCGTGTCATAAATATGAGACGAATGAAGGATTTTTTCTCACATGAACCGTAAAAACAATCTTTTTTGCTGAAAAACTCGACATGTCTAAAACTTTCAACGACATGTTTTGTACAAACCCGCTTGCGCCATGTAAAGTAATTCAGTTACTTTTTGTTAATAGTTTTATTTTAAGCTTAACTATTGTAAATTGCATTTAGCTTTCGTAGCAAATATTCAAGTTAGAATCTAATAAATAGTCTTTGAAGTTGTAATATTAAAACTTAAAAATGTTTATAAATAACAGTCAGCAAGGCTTCCCCGCGCGAAAGCACTGAATTGACCTTGAGACAGCACAGGCAGGCAGTCTCACCGCGTTTCTTGAGTTGGGGCTCGTCTCCGTTTGAATAAACGTGGATATGGAATTCGCCACCGAAGATGGGTCCGTTTATGAAGGTGTTTGCATGTCCTTCCGACTGGAAGTTCGTACAGTTACGCCACCCCGTTGGTCAATCATAATCTTGTCACCGTCTCGGAATTCCGGCATTGTTTGTTTGGCGCGCGTTTGGTTGTTTTAATGTTTTGCAGACGATAAAATGTAAGGCGTATGGATTTCTACTTTGCACTACTTTGTGTTTCGCCCATGTAAAATCAAAAAAATTACGTACACGGTGTTATTAAGCAGTCGTGTCGTAACACATTCCAGGTCACGCGAGAAAAAGCAAATTTTATCATTTTCTGCAGTGGAATACAGATGATTTACAGAAATTAATTACTTTGCAGTGATTATCAACATACGTTTACTCAGACAAGCACTGACATTATCGGCGACAATGCCCCAAGACAGATTCTAACCCACGACGCCAGCAGTCACAATCGGACTCTTAGTTAGTATAACCAGGAAGAGATAACCATTAATATGAAGTCTTTGGGGACAAAAGTGGTGTCATTTTATAGCTAAAGAGTTAAGCTTTCAAACACAATGCTTGGATTCCAGACTACTTTAACATTTACTTTTGAAATCACCTTTGAAAATACGTTAAAATGCGCTAAAACAGTTGTCCCTTCCTGGTTATCTCTTCCTGGTATAACTAAAAGACAAGCAGTAAGGATCCGAGTTAACTAACTGATTAGGTCACCGGCCACGATTTCATTTATACAACCGAATGACTAGAAGCCTAATTAGGGAGACGGTAATCAAATCACCAAAACACAACTGATGTTGCTGTTTTATAGCTCTCACCAAATCTAACTTCAACAATCTATCCAACTCACTGATAATCGGAAAAGCTCTTCTATAAAACAAACGGTTGACAATGTATATGATTCTATATCATCTTTTTCTCCCTACGTTTTCAAGTTTATTGATTTTGTCATTTCATTGTTCATTAAATTATCCTTATACAATTAAACACATTTGTTTTTACCTTTCACTTGGCGCATTTAATTACTTATTTATTTTAGTAGCATTGATCTGTTTCATACCTGACCCCTTATTAACCTTTTCGTTATATTTTGTACTTTGTCAACAGTTGAGTGCATAGGTATTTCATGTTTTATGCATGTGGTGGGTCCTCAGGGAGAATAGAGGAAAGACTGGCGAGATAACTCTTGCTAAATAATACCAAATGAAACCGAATAATAAACAAATTAACTAAACAATTATACCATTGGTCCATAAATATGATTCTGTCAACATGCATATGTTTATGTTAAATTGCGAAGACTAGCTGACTATTCCTTATTCATTGAGTTGCTCGGCGAATAAAATGACTCGCCGTGATAAGCCAACACGTGGAACCGGATCTCAAGGAATAACGGACCCGTCAATTCTCTGGTCAAAATCATCATATCATCGCCAATTTCATTTTGTCTAAGGAATTTCATAACGATAAGAGGTTTAAACCACAAAACGTTTGTTTTTCTGATAGAAAGCGGGTTTAGAACAGTTTAAAAAGGAAACTGTATTTTGAAAACAATGATCTGTAAAACCTGCTCCATTTCAGAATAGTTTTTCTTCTCGAAGATTTCTTAATGACATATGACGTGGCCAAGAATAGATAAAGATTTGGAAATTTTGAAGCAGAAAACACGCGAGCAACTGCGTTTGAAATTGACATGACAGCCAACTTTACATTACGGTAGTCGTTGCTTTTTCAGTTTCACACATTTCCCAGTGCTACGAGGGTTCGCCTTGGGAAAGGATGATGGATACGTTTTCTCATTGAATCAATAACAGAATGAAAAACATGCTACTTTGGACCATAGTCCAATTCCTACATGTACTTATGAGCACGTAGTGTAAATCCTATTCTCCAAAGCAGAGCCAAATTCCTACTTATCGGTACACAATCTAAGTCCGCTAGTACTCACCAGCGCATGCCCAAGTCCTACTGAGCAGCACGCAGTCTAAATCTTATTCACCAGCTCAGCGTCAAACTCCTACTCATCAGCGTACAGTCTAAGTCCTTCTCGTCAGCGCACAGTCTAATCCCGGGGGGGCACTCGCCGGGCTATAATTGTGGCGGGGGTGATATTGGAAAATTAGTATTTGCACCCTTTTAGAGATTAGAGAGCTGACTCGAAATGAGGGACCACTTTATAGAGAGCTTCTATGAAAAATACCTCTTTGGAAGAATGGTATAGAGGTTAATTCTAAAATCGTTTCGTAGCGATTCTTGCACGGTTGAATCCTCTCCCTGTTAAGTGAGGCCTTGTTGTCAAAAATCATTATATCATTTGCAACAGAAGTGAATATAGATAACACTGAAAACCCTTCAGGGAATTTTGTAGTTGGAAAAAGAACCATTTGGAGAGTTTTGAAGTCACGAAGTCAACGGTTTTAGAAAGAACTTTTGTCGGAAAAGGGACTTTTTTGAAGGATTTTTGTCAGAAAAGGAACCATTTTTTTAGCGTGACTGGTCGTAAGCCCGGGAATTTACGTTTTACTCATCAGCGCAGTCTTTTAACTTTCCGAGTTGAATTTCCGTATACTAAATACGTATACTAATGCCTAACATTTCCCAATTGCAATTTATGGCAATTTGTACCACATACGTCTTGATACGACCGCGCACTAACCGTCTCACGTGTCCGTGCAATAACCCAAAGCGTTATTATACGGTCACGTGACCATAACAATAATCATCGTCACGTGACCAAAACAGAACTACTTTCTACGGCTGCAATTCCAAAGTTTCTACCAAACCAATCACGGTTTAAGCTGAATAAAGTACATGAACTTACGTTTATTATACATTTCAAAAATTAAACAAACGTAAAACATTGGAGAGCACTTGGTTATTTAAATCGCAAATTCTCACACTAAACGAACACTTTTTGCCACTCGGCCTTCGTTGTCACTCCTTCCTTAAACTCGCCCGTCCACCACAGCTTGTAAACAAAGCATTGTAAACTGCAGTGTTACTGTGACTGGTAACTTCAGTAGCGTTCTGTTTTCATTATTTTGTGGTGTAAAAATAACAATAATAACATGCAAATTAAACTCAACCAAAAACTTTTATTTATAAGACACATATCAATAAAATATCAACAGCATATTGTTTGCCTCCAGTCCGGGACCGAAGCCGAAACCAAGTTCGCATCAAAGTCGGTCAAATTAGCATAGCGATATTACGAATGGCAGTCACTACTGAGTGAATCAGGGAAAATGAAAATCGGTGACAATACTACAAGAAATCCATGAAATACACAAAATCAGGGATTCAGGTGTTGAATATAATCTAAATATCGTCTGTTCACCTGCCACTCCCCAAAATCGATAGCTAATTTTGATTTGGGGTTCAGCTTTGACCAATTCAAAAAAGGAAGAGCTGGACTTAGAGGAGGTATCACAGTCTGAGGTAGGAAGTTAGAGGTATAGGGACCAAGTTGACGAAGCTAAAGTCCAACAATTCAAAGAATTGAAACAATGAATACACTAAGAAAAAAAGCACAAGTGACATCAGAACTTTTAAAACCTGGATTTTCAGCGTCGTTGTATTCCTGTGCGTATTGGCCAAAGATGAAGAAATTGAAGCTCAACGAAGAAACGGAAGTTGGATCTGAAGTATGTGGTGCAAATTTCTTAAACTACACGTGTTTAGATACAGGTGTGTTATTAGCCTCGTGAAAATACTCACACGGAGAGGCTGATGAGTTTAACGTATAATATTCAAGTGTTTTAGATTATTCTAATGCACAGTACTGCACATAATACGTGCGAAAGAAGAATTGATTTATAGTAATAATTATAATGGAAATGATAATATTGATTATGATAAGCAGGCTCGCACCCCTTGTGGTACACGGTACGACTATAACCTAGGGCTACACGTACGTAAGAACTTCAGATAGGCGGCGTTGTTTATTAGAAACAAACTGGACCTTACACAATTCCACAGTGCTACGAAAAGTAGCAGAGTTGAAGGTTGTTTAATATGGCTTCTCATTGGTTAAAGTAATGAAACCGACGTCATAACATTCCGTCATTCCCATCGCTTGAATTCTGGGAAACCCCTTTCAGTTTACAGCCACGGAGTATGACGATCACCTTTTACTCGTATAGTTACATTTCATTATAACGGGTAGTGATGGAAGTAAACGAAATCAAGAACACCCCGTTCCAGTGACTTCAGCCCAAACAAGTATAGTACATAAAGCGTGTGCAAGTGGTGGCGAGGTGATTGGTATACTTCCGACCAAGGCATGCGCATTGATGCCCACACACGGAATTCCTTGTGTCGTTCATGTTTCCACGAGGCCAGTTTTCAGTATAGGTGGCGCTGTGTTAGAGGGTAAATGGACCTGCCAACATTGTTTTAAAGGCTATAAAAAAGGTTGTGGCGAGTAAACTCACAGCAATTGAATTCATTGGCTGCAACTGATTAAAACAAGCAGCGATCCTTGTGTTCAAACCATTCTTGCATTAACTACACGCGCATGAGTATTAATTACATAGTCAACGATGCATACGGCAAAGTGACGATATTGCCCAAGGTCGGTTGGTGCAAACTTTCTTCAGATGTTTTCACTGTTCCAGGTGTACAAAAATGAGCGAATCTTTCGACTTCTACTAACCTGGATGATGTACATCGAACGCTTTCACCTGCATGTCTTATTAATCAGAGACAATTAGTCGCGGTGTAAGCTCATAAATTTCTGCTTTGGGAATCGATAAAGGGTGTGACAAAAATATAGGTAAACACATGAAGCGCGATACCATCAAATGATCGTTTGGCTAATTGCATCTGTGATCTATGCAAGGTTTTTAACTTAGGTGGTAGAAATTTACTGAATTTGCTTCATTCTGACCATTCGTAAGTTCGTTGACTACATTATGTGTAGTTGCTAGGTGCCGGTGGCCTGGAAACCGTGATGCAGGACTGGCACATTGAACCGTAAAGCATGAGACAACAAGTTCCCATTATGGCATTTTATGTTGACGAATTCATAAACACGAATAAGTGATTAGAATTCATCGGATTTGATTTTTTTTCTTGTAAGTGACGTTTCATTAATTGACTTGCAGCCATGGTTACCATATATCTATAATTAAGATAACTAACTACCTTCGTTACCTAGGCGCCACGTTACTTCATATATTTTCTGTAATGTTAGTTTGAACCCATGGAATCATATATTTTTAGAAGACTTGGTGAGCACAGACTTATAAAGTATTATGGGCACTAAACTAATGAAAAATTTGTTGAACACCCAACGATGCTTACAATTAGTTAACTCCCAATGCCCTTTCCCGGCCCCTATATCCATGCATTTGCAGAGTGGTTCGGCACAAGATTATTTTCCCCATTGCCATTACTAGGCACGAAATCGTTGACAACAAATAATTTGGTATATGAAATATGACACCTGCAGGTTGAAGTTACTAGTGTCTTTGATGATTACTTTCGAAAAACCTGTGTTGAATGAGCAGCTCGCGTGGTTGCACGGCACGTTGTCTCAATTTTTTTTAGTATGTGTAAATTTCAGCAGTGCTTTCGGCTTGCATCTGAGTGGGTCACAACAGTTTGTTCAATATTTTTGAAGTAACCCTGTGTCATCTTATTTATGCATGAAGATGAGGGAAGGACGGTCTCGAAATACAGGCTGTCATTTTAATCAAAATAAGCTTTCTTAATTTGGTCTACACGGGGGGGTGAGCTGCTGTCAAATTATTCCACTAAATTAATGCAATAACGTGTGCACGGCCACGTAAACGCGTTCATTCTAAAAGCATGGCTGTTACAGAGATCGAGGGAGCTTCCACAGATGTGTGAAAATTTTGGAACGAATTTAGGAAATTCTGTTTAGGTANTTCGGCTTGCATCTGAGTGGGTCACAACAGTTTGTTCAATATTTTTGAAGTAACCCTGTGTCATCTTATTTATGCATGAAGATGAGGGAAGGACGGTCTCGAAATACAGGCTGTCATTTTAATCAAAATAAGCTTTCTTAATTTGGTCTACACGGGGGGGGGGGTGAGCTGCTGCCAAATTATTCCACTAAATTAATGCAATAACGTGTGCACGGCCACGTAAACGCGTTCATTCTAAAAGCATGGCTGTTACAGAGATCGAGGGAGCTTCCACAGATGTGTGAAAATTTTGGAACGAATTTAGGAAATTCTGTTTATTCATTCCATTAGGTACAGAGGTCTATCTACGATTTTTATTTTCAAGCGTTTTAGCTTAGTATCACAGGTATTAATAATGAAGCGTTGGAACTTTAACGAGGCCCGGAACGCATTAAAAAGAAGACTAACTTGCAATTACATTGAAAGTGGTTCTCTGCCACTGAAACAGAATTCAACCTGCTCACCAGGTATTTTTTATTTGGTATGGTAAGACATAGACGAAGCACATTTCCCTTATATGGAAATATGACCTTTGACCTCCAGCGACTTCAAGCAACTGACTGAGCGCATGTGCACATTTATCACAAGTGGGAGGGATATTAGAAACTCTGTGGTAACCACAGGGTTTTTCCTTCGCACGTATCATTCAAAAATCTTGAATTTTGTCATTTGTTTCTGGAAATTTCCTCACAGGGGAAAGTGAATTACTCTGTACTAGACGTTTCGAGATGGTACTTTCGTAAGAATTTGTTTAAAAATATTTTTGACTAGCTTTCGTGTTCCATGCCTCTTTAAAATCTTCATATTAGAAAATCGTGTTCTCGGACTTAACGGTTTGTAAAAAAATCTCAGACTGCTCTTTCACCAAATAGGATGACTAAATGGAATTTTCAAGATGCAAGCCAAAATCTTAATGTCTGTGGCAGTTCAAGTACACTCGAGTGCACACCTGCCTTCTAAACACTGTTATAAGGGCCCACTCACACTGGACAGGTAACCCTGTTCACAGGCAAGCCGAGGAAGGTAGCTATCCCTTGGAACACAACTTTGCCTACATTTTCCACATCAAAACGTTACCTGTGGTAGTTGCAAGGCACAAATGCACCGAAGTACGTGTCGGGTACTAACCTACACAGAAAACGTCGTTGTATATTGAGATTTTACACATTTTAAAGTGTAACATGGAACAACGACCATCTTTTCTCCTTCCGTCAACAGTACATGCTCGCATCTTCCACAAACAATGACGAAAAATAACACTTTTGTACTTCTAACTATATCACAGAGCTCCTATTTCACAACATTATCGAGGCATTGTGGGAAACTTCCAAGTCATTGCCGTCCGAAAGACCTCTGTTTGTACATTGTTTTTTTGAATCTAGTCCAATTAGTTAATTCTCGTTTTCATAACTGCAAATTTTCTTGCCGTATGAACTTGCGTTTTAGCCTTTCTTCGAAAATAAACCTAAAGTTATTTCCATTGGCAGTTTATTTTCTTTTCTGACGTCTATCATCTCCATAAGTGGTTTATGCCTCGTATAATGTATTAGATTAATACCGCTCTCGTTCTTGATAGAAACATTCTTCGATTTCAGACAGATTTAAATTGACTACGATTATTGAGTATTTATTGATTAAATTACAAACGCACACTTAAAGCCCTAAATTATCGGTTTTTGCGAGTGAGCACTTTATGGACAGCTTCAACAATATAATACAAATACTTTTATGAATTATTAAATATGGGTACCAAAATGTCAACTATTTTATGGATCAGGCAAACCACTGTTTGGTTCAAATTCGCCAATGAATCCTAGATTCGAATTACAAGCTGGAATAAAAACACAAGATTTTTAGCAAAGAACTCGAAATTTTGAGTTCAGTCTCCAATTTGTAGCTTTAATGCTAGGGTTATCAATGGCGAAAAACGTAAATAATGATGTACTCGGGCATATAATAGAAGACCCTTTTCTTATGTTTTCGAATTCTATTTCAAGTTAAAATATTACGTGAAAAGAATCCTATATTGACACCCTAACCGGCCGAGATTTGACAACTCGACCAGTTTGCGCACCACAAAATCTGCCGGTTCAGATCAAAGACACCATGCTGTTGTGGTTGATTAATTCGCCTCAGGCTATTGATGTTATCGTTTTGTAGATAATGAGCCCATCGTAAACACACTGGAGGCAACAATAGCATTTTTAAATTTTCATTTTTAAAGTTTGTAAATACCATATTTGAGTAGTTCGTGAACAGCAAACGTAGTTAGATTTTTGAAATCAGAAAATTGGGCAAGAAATGTGGCTTTTACAACCTAAAAAGGTTTATTAAATGTTGCAATAATATATTTCTCATTAATTCTGCTGGGTGTGCAACATAATTGGGCCAATTACCAAACCACCAGGCAGCAGTTGGATTTTGAGGTAAGCCAATTATCATGGTACAATTCTTGGCATGTACTGTAAATCCCTGTCCCTGGTCTAATCTGACTGGAAACGTGAGTTGAAATTCGACCAGTTGCACAACACGTTTCCATAAACGTGCAAATTTGTGCTCAAATCAAGCAACGTGATCAGTTAACGGTCTTGGGTCTGACTTCAGACTTTAACCTCGGAGTCCTAGGCTCGACAACGTCACATGCGGAAATTGGCAAATACTTCATCAAACGAAATTGTAGTTAACAACATTCTCAATCAACCTCCATGAACGAAAACTATTTGAAATAAATAAGTCACTGAAAAGCAATCGCAAGGTTATTTCAGTAATCCAGGGAAAATTGATTATTAGCTTGACAGGTGACACAGTCAATAATTTACTTGAAGCGGAAATATAGAGCGATATCACTAGACTGTACATGAGAGTAAAAATGCCGCTTTTTGACATCAAGTCAATGGATCATTCTCTGGCAATTGTCTCCGTATCGAAGCTCGTTTTTTCTTGGCTTCATATAACGTCGGCTGTTGAACGCCAATTCTCTGGAAATCTTTGTTACGATATAGGAAAACCAAAATGTTCTAATTTCGTAATTTGAAATAAATCGCAATATGTAAATTGGAAACTGCAACCCCAACATCAAAGCATGTGTTCAGTAATTGACATCTAGTTTGCAGAGACAAAATCTTTTGCACGTACTGGTATTCAAGCGAAAACATGCGTGATACAAATGTTATTCCATTGTCACTGATCAAATTACTTTTGAAGGACTTTGTTGTCTTTATTTCAAGATGCGTACTGACGTATCCAAACAAGGTTGCGTTTTGTGTCATTTGACGTAAAAAATAAATGAAACTAAAGAAATCAAAAATCAGCCATTTCCATTTCTTGATAACCAAATTTCCATTATGACACGAAACGTCGCTTTGTGCTAGTGTAATGATTTCTGGACTGTTTTCACGGACACAAAGAAACTGAAATGGACCCCAACAATTTTGTAAGGTTGACCCACTTGACCACTGTTTGTATGTGTCAGTGTGTGCGTGCGTGTGCATGCGTGTGTATGTGTAGTCATACGCGACAAGCGCCAGGCTCACAAAATGAAATCAGGCAAGCAAGACCAAAGCCATTATGCATGTATGAAATCACACGTTAAAGGCGAAGGCAACCTTTTTCATGTCATTTTTAGCAAAAATAAGGTTCGTTGATTATCCTAGACATATTTTTCACTTATTTACTGCTTTTCGTAATTTAATTAATTACTCGTCGTCTACTCCGGAAGTGACGTTTTGGGAGGCAAGAATTTCGCGCCAATTTCTTTTCATATTGTCTTACTGTGAGAGCAGTCGAGTCAGTCATTGTTCTAACTCGGTTGTGATAAGTTCGGTCGTCGTTTGCTTTTGCTTACGAGTTAGTCAACATGCCACGCTGTTGCTGCGTACTGGGGTGTACTCATTTTCGTCTCACGTACAGAGGAAGAACTGTCCCACTTGCCCGAGTGTCCCGCGACACACTCCCACTGAAGGGTGATCTGAGCACCAAACTGCTTACATCCCGCCGTGTGACTCCCTCGCCACACACCTGGCACCTTCCAAATAGCTCCAATACAAGTCCACAATAAACTTATCAAACGTAGGCTCACCGATCTGTTCATTGGATGACGAACTGTCCTCTTCACTGGGTGTCGAACTGAGCCTGTATTCACTCCCACTACTCAACATCGTTGCAGGGCTGCTTACAGGCTCTGGGCTAGAGACAACAGCACAGGGCGAATCACTGCTAGGTCCCGGAATTGCACGCAATGAGTGTACGTTCGGAGGCACGGGTGACAGTAGATGAAGCACCTCCAGTCACTGTATATAGTGGCCACAGCTCGCGAGGCTTCTCGCTTCAAAAACGCACTTCTCGGGGTTGGCGACGGGGCACTGCCGGGAATCAACAGCGACGGTATGATACCCTTCTTCAGGCTTTGTTTCGCAGGGACCTTCATCAATTCAGCGTACATACCTGTCATAATCTGACGGCAGAAAATGCTTGACACACACTCGGTAACCCTCCATTGCTTTGTACGTTGCGTGGACGGGTAGCGCTGCGTTCTTCACATGAACGAGCTAGCCAAGTACGGCGAAGTGTGTCATCCTTCGGAAAGCGACGCAATGTACCCAAACCGCGTGTGAGACGATAATGAGTACATCCCGTCACGCAGCAACAGCGTGGCATGTTGACTGACTTGTAAACAAAAGCAACGACGACCGAACTTATCACAACCGAGGTAGAACAATGACTGACTCGACATCTCTCACAGTCAGATTATAATGAAAAGAAATTGGCGCGAAACTCTTGCATCCCAAAACGTCACTTCCGGAGTAGAGGACGAGAAATTAATCAAATTACGAAAAGCTGCAATTAAGTGAAAAATGTGTCTGAGATAATCAACGAACCTTATTTTTGCTAAAAGTGTCATGAAAAAGGGTTGCTTTCGCCTTTAGGTGCCGGCGTATGCCGGAGTAGCCGCATCTTAGAGTGTTTTTGACAGTACCGCCCACATTTAAGATTGAATACCTACTGGAAACGTGCACTCATACCTACCACTAGGTGGAGTTTTGGCTCCAATAAAACGTCCACTAGGAGAGACTTAACATGTTGTCAAATCTGCAACATTTCACGAGTACGCATAGAAGCTGAAGAAACCCGTCTTGTGATGTTCAAATTTAATCAACGAAGTTGCAAGATATGATAAATTGCCATTTCACCTTCAAGTCAATACACAAGAAAGGTTTTGTATGTTTTACGACTATTAGAATTGGTTTTAGGTCCCATATAGAAATGATTTTAAGTAAATAGATGAGCTCGTTGATAAAATGAGAAAGCAGTATTTTTTTAATTATTTTTTCTGATTTTTAATTCAACTCCTTATTCGCAAATTAACACAAATTTTGTTTCACTTACTCTACCTATGAATACATATACCTTGACTTGGGGAATGTTAAAGAAACACAGCTAGTGGGTAATTATTGGATGAATGTTGTTGGAATCAACAGTCTTGTGTTTTTGCTTAGTAATTTTGACGTAATGAAAAGTAAACACCAGAAAGATTGTACCATTACACAGAGCCACAGAACTCTGGGAATGAAATGTCAAGTGCCATCTCGCGCAGCTGGAGTTTCTCCGCGCATGAGTGTACATGTAGTTGTTTGCATTCTCGTTTGTTCAGGTGTTGTTTTTTGCTATGGAATACAGGAGTTAGGGTGCAAAATTTGTGTTCAGTACAAACTATGAAAGTTTAAAACTGTTATTACTTAAGACTTCTTCCGAACTAAATTCATTCATACTTTGTAAATATTGTGCAGTCTAATGGCCTCGAATATTGTCAAAACGAGGATCGCCTACGTGCTATTCAGGAACCCGGTGTTGGGTACTTCCGCTGCCTAGCTGAGAGGTATCACGTAATTATAATAATCCGTCTGAGTTAAAATAGAGTTTAATGCTTCCTTAACAAAATATCTACATGACTAATTCCCGAAAAGTGATGCGATACCAAAACCACGTACCTATAGGAGCAATGCAGATGATTTGCAAAACGAGGGCAGTTGGAAATGAGTGACTTGCTTATATTTTCCTATCTGAAGGGTTACAAAAAGTGTTTTGATTTTATAAGACAGACGTTGTTTATGAAAAAAGAAAGGACATAATAATGAAATCATTGATTCATTTACTTGTTGACTGATTAAGTAAGTAATTAGTCGACTAAGGAAAGCGAGATTTGGACAATTATACTGCCGACTAGCCGATATCATTTGAAAAGTTTCAGAATCAGCGAGGAATTTCAATCAGTAACGCAATTAAGACTGGAAAAATAATATTAATTTTAGGTTTAGGCTTAAACCAAGCGTGAATGTTAAGTTATTTCTGGAAGACGAGAGAGGAACACAAACCCACCCGGCTGTCTACCAAAGTTCGACATTTCTGGAAATATTCAACTGATTTCACACCGCAGCACAGATCTCGATTTTTTCCCAAATACTTATTCTAGAGGGGCGGCTAAACCTCCAATGTGCTTCGGCTTCACCTCATTTTCTCACATACACTCAGCAGATTTGCCTTGGGTTTTTCACTACACGTGCACTGCCCACGTCGATCATTTTCAATGTCCCTAACTACAAAACACCTAATGAGGTCGCCACCTCGATTACGTTTTTCCTTGACAGACAGACTTTGTTAGGAATGGACGATTTGTAATAAAGTCACAAAGACACAATAGCTCTGGTCAAGCTAAAAACTTCAAGAAGTTCGTCCTACTCAAAAGCAATCTCCAAAATGCGTTTTTGGCCGTAAAACCGATTGAGTCCCTTTGAAAGACTGTCATTTGCGACCATGCCCACGCATTCAATCATAATTCGATTTCTTTCGAAGTTCTCCGCAAAATTCACGACAAACCATCCTTAACTTATTTGTTGACTTGACTATCAAAGCATGCACGCATGCACGCACGCGCGCACGCAGCGATGCACGCAAACTTCATGCAAGCACTACCGAACAGCACTCACAAAAACAAAAACATAATATCCGGAGTAGTACATGACCGAGTTAACAAACCACAGCTTTTAATTAAATCTGGTGTCAGTTGCGTAGTGCCCTGTAGGCAAATTGCAGATTTTTCCCGATTTCCACCCTAGCCTCTTAGTAGATTCATCTGATTGTAGATACTAGTACGTGATCAGAATACATGTGAATGCCGTCCTCGACCACGTCAAAGGCGAGAATGCTCGAAATCTACACGAACAGACTATTTGTGAACATACCAAAATTCCAGTGAGGTCTTCTGCCGTGACAATTTTTGTCGCGTGGGTCTAGTGTCATGGTCACGAACGCTTCGTACTGAACATGTTGCCGGGTACTCCCGATTGTTGGATTGTTTCAAGAGAGTATGTGGCCGCCTTGCGCAGAGTCGAGGTGACTCTGAGTATGCCTGGGTTAAAATGAATAATGGCAACGTTCAAGGATGCGTTCCGTAGGCGCAAACCACTGTCAAAACTACGCAAGGTCACGCAAGTGTTCGTGAGATACCACAAGTGAAGCACATAATCACACTAGCTTCACTCGGGAGTGTCTTATTTCAAAGAAACGCACACCAGGGTTCTGTTTCACAGCTGGAAGTTGGTCTCACGCTTCACATGACTGTTTTTTTGAAAAATAACCAAATTGCACTTGAGAAAATGTTTCAAATCATAACCGCAAGTCACTGAAATAATTGTTACATTTTTTTCCAGACTGTGATGCGCACATGATTAATTTTTATTCCCTGGGCGACATTTTCGAATTTCGTGGTTGGCCAAACAAGATTAACTCCATGCACAAGAAATGAGTAAAAAATCGTTACAATTCGTTATATTGATATGTGTGATCTTCTTTCATAAAGTTGGGGTAAAGATGTTTTCCTTATAGTGTCATCCCAGTGCCCTTAAATACACTATTGACCATTTGTAAATAGGGCCTTGTGAAACTTCATTATGTTGACAGAACATATGGAAACTCATGCGTTGACAAGACCCCGTGAAACAACAGTTGTAGAAAGGACAGCACATGTGTTGACAGGGCCCTATGGAAGTTACTAATGGTCTATATAAGCACATTTGAAGACGGGGCCTTATGAAACCATATTTGTTGACAGGGTCCTGTCGAATCACATGTGTTGACAGGGACCTATGAGACCACATTGCTTGACAGGGCCTTTTGGTACAGGTAATCTGATACACATGATAGACGCCTGCAAGCCACTCAGCCATTCCCACTGCATGTTGTATCTGAAACTATTGTCACAATTTTTAACATGTGCATGCGTATACACATAATTAAGACCGAGCTCGTGAGCTACAAACCTGACTCAAGGATCTAGCAATAGAGTTCAGTGGGATTTGAACACGCGACCTTCAGAGCAGGAGATGGACACCCAACTTAGTAAGCCAAATTGCCCCTTCTTACACGAAATGTCGACGATTTCCACGTTCTTTGACAGTTCCAGGTAAGCCGGCGATTACTGATTGCCACCTTGTTACCGCCAATTTTTCCGTCCCTCGTTCGTTGCCGACAGGTACCACACAGACATGATTAAAGCAAAACAAGACTGCAAAGACCTTTTTGAATGATGAATTAGTCTCAAACAATAAAAGATAAATGGCGTTAAAAATTAACGAAGTCAAATGTTATGTCGTCCATTGGGGATCACACTTGTAGGCAGAAATAGTTGATGCAACTTTTCTTCAAATAAAAAATACTCGTGGAAATATCGTCACGCTATTAGAAGCATGAAGTTGGTGGGATTCAAAGGCCTCCCCTTTGGGCCAAAAACATAGCTAGTTCTGGTCTCTGTTTTATAAAAATTGATACAACCTTTTGTTGTTACCAACTTTTAAAAATATCTACCTGGGATGAGCAAAAGTGGTGGATAATTTTCTTCTTTTTTACTCAACTCTGTTCATTCACAGTACTGCCACTGGCTATGTAGTTGCCTGTGCTCGGTGGCCACTAGACGGGGTTCAATGAAGGGAGGGGAAGAGGGTGGCGGGGGAGGCTGATCGCACTCGTGTGTTAGAGGCAGCGCATCATTAATCGGTAATTACGCCTCACTTGGTAAGGCAGGGCGTTGAAGGCTTGCCTTGTGTGGCTTTTCAAGACATATTGATACACTGGCTGAAATTAATGCGCGACGAAATTTTTTAAAAGATTCTTATTGACGAGTTCATCGGGTGAAAATGGCTCAGCTTCAACAACTATAAAACAAATGTGCGCCAACTGTATTGTTTGAAATGCTATTTCATACCATCTCCTAGGATCCCACTTCATTTAGTGGAAACGAGGTTACAAATCCTGCTACTATTTATAACACTCATTAAAAATGAGAACAGGGTTATCAGCTTGGACAACGCACCATAGGGGGCTGAGGGGAGGAGGCTACAGCTCTCCACTGTTTTCAATGCAGCGCCGCCCATGATCAGGCGCAATAAGTGAGTGTTAAACGACATGTTATGGGTTTGTCATTGTACGTGTATATCGCACTGTGAGACACTGAGGTAATCACCAGTTAACCAAAACATTCAACTTTGTGACGGATATGTTAGCGAGACGAACGTACGAGGAGGGGGGGGGGGCAAGGGGGCCATGGCCCCCCTAAAATTCTCCCAGATACCATTTGGCAGTTCGGGGTGCGAATTGCTGACTAGCATATGCGCACACCCAGGGGGCTCGGTGGACAAATGCACAATGAATAGGCCTTGAACAAACCCCATTTACCGTTTTTTTTAGTAATAAGGTCCACAAACCCAAAACTTCAAGACCCCTGCATCCCTACATTTTAGGCTGGGCACGCGCATGTAGCGAAATTCTGGTTATTCCTGTGCCCTGGCCCCTAACTCAAAATCCTGGACCCGCCCCTGTTTTCTTGCATAATTCTCCTTCTTTTGTCACAAAGAACAGTCAGACATCGTTTTATATATATTACGTTCGAGACACGCGTACGCCCATTTTCCTAATTTTTGCGACATCTCTCGGGAAATGATGACAGTTTCGCAGTAGCAAAATTTCTTCTGAAATTCGGTTTGCTGGTATTAAAATACTTAAAACCTATAACGAAATGAAAGCAGTTCGTATAATTTGTTTTAACATTTACGCAACCTCGTAGAACAAGAACAACTGATTGATTACTCGGCAAAAAAGAAAATGGCCAATAGGTAACGCGATATTTCATGGCACCAAAAGTTGACCCAAAAGATCGTGCCGTGACAAATTTAGCAGCCGAATAACGGTAGAACGCCAATTTCTCCAACACCAGTAAATAATTTAGTTTACTCAAATAGTGTGTAGTTTTTAAATGAGACAAATTTTGTGCCGGATTTTATTTGCCCACTTTTACCCACATCGACGAAAAGTTGTATATTTAGTATACAGCCCTGCACCAAGGCTACTAGGAACCACACTTACAGTAAATTTCTAACGACCAGATCCCCTTCTAAAGGGTGACTTTTCTGACAAAATCAGGTAACCAGTGAGCCAGCTGTAAATAATGGAGCCCCAAAATGTATCCAAATGTGCAGTCTATTTTGAAATGTTGCATATCCGATTTGATTGCCAAAAATTTCTTGGTAGATAAAATATGTATGGAAAGGGTTTTCATATTTTCTAATTAATTAAAATATAAACAGCTCATCCTTCTCATGATGGCATTTCGTCTTGAAGCTTTTTAGGAGGATTGAAAAGACTGCTGTCGGAAACCCCCTACGAAAGTATCAGTTTTGTGGAATTAATCTCTACTGAGGGGTGAATATTTCTGGAACAAAACTTTACGAGAAGATGACATGGTCATAGAAGATCGCTCTTTCGAGTTCACTCATTAAATTTGTGGGTACCAGCCGCAATCCGACCAATACAACCCGGTCTTCGACGTACTGCGGATTATTTCAGCTACACACAAGATAACCCTTTGAGAAATCTCTCTTATGGTGAAACAGTTAGTGTCTCTTTTATCTGAAAACGTCATGGCACAGTAAATCACTTAACTGACACTAATGGAAAACTAATGTTGCCACAAGAGAGTCAATAATACCAGATTACTAAGTTACAGTCCGACTTCATACGTACGTATTTCACACTCCTCACAGATAGACGCCTCAATATCGTGTCACTTTCTCTACTTCTTTTCGTCACTAGTAACTTTTTGCCGTCAACGTAAACTCATCTCGAACCTTGTACTATACTTTACAGCTGCCGGACTCACATCACTCGATGCGTCAATATATTTTAATGTGACTTACCTAGTGAATTAAGAAATGAGTGATTATCGATCTGGTGGTAGCACTGAATTAGATGTCACATCTAATCAAGAATCAAGTTGGTCGCAAACTGCCTGGAAACAATTTTCAAACAATGTTCACAAAGTGTTTGTCTTTCCCGACTTTTCAGACTACGGCTCCGAAATACTTGTTCGTGCTTACGCTACGTGTATTCATGAATTAAATGCAATGTATCAGATTTAATCGTGTTGGATAATTTTGAGCAATAGCATGGCTGTATTTGATTGTCTTCTCCGGTTCGTCTGTCAACCGACTTCGACATTTGATTGGTCTTTAAACCGGAAGTTCTCATCAAAAACCAATCAGACTTCTTAGCCACTTGACCCGGCGGAACCGGCGAAATCAACCAGGAGCAGCCATTATGGTTGTCGGAACTCAGTGAAACTGCTTCAGCCGACTATCGATATTGTAAATTTTGTTCAATAAGGAAACACTAGCAGTTATTGCTTTTAGAAAAGCAGAGTTGAGACGTTTTAAAGCAAACAGAATAATCAAAATTCTGTCGATCAACTTTTGGGAAAATGGAGCTGCCATAGTAGGCTATCAACACTGTACCAATATCACGTGACATAAATATATTACGACCAGCACCGTACGGTCAGATTTGTGACCATCGCGTATACAATTGATTCAAAATCTCTATATACTTGTAGTGTGTGTGCAACACGTGGTATCTGTAGGTTTAAGTGTGCATCTTTGACAGCTTCTTTAGATGTCTTATCGAAATTGACGAATACCGTTCATGGTTGTTCTACGCAAAAATATGCACATTTTCGGATCACAAAACTAGGGCAAGCTGGGGTACATTTTGTGTGCCCGGAGTGAAAGTTTTTGCCATAGTCTTCCCCCTTTTGAGTTATATGGCGTGAGCATCTATACGATATTGTCATTTCCCGTTTCATACTCGCTAGAAAACTGCAGGCAAACGTTGCGGATGAGTAAAGCAAATGTAGCGTTCGTCATAAACGTCGCCGTATTATCGATTTAACGTTTATGTTATTATAAGCGGACATGATAAAACGGAGTTTGATAATCTCGGCGTACACAAAGTAAATATCAAAACAGTTATAATGGTCAAAGGTGAATCACTGTCATACATATACTTGTTGTCATTCCATTGAAGAACATCACGAAGCACGCCGACCCTTCGTATGAGCCGAAGCTCAACAGTGGGGCAATTTGCAAAAAACACCCTGCGGCTGTATCACCGTGGTTAGGGCCTCTCCTTTATGCCAACTGCCAAGAACTAGTCGTGAAGATCAAAAAATCCATTAGTTCCATTAAATTTATACACCTAAACGTCCTTTACGAGATAGACATTTTCAGATTCTCCACTAATTCTTCGCGATTTCAATTGCGCTTCAACTACACAGACCCAATATAAACATGAGCTTATTGGGGACCTACCAACATTATTTACATTGAGAATAATTGCAATTTACTTAAAATTGCTGCTAAGCTCGCGGCAGAAGTTATGTTTAGGGTTAATTGCGTTTAATCCACATACATTTACATGTATGATTCAATAGTGCATGCATCATCTTCAAACCGCACCATACAGCGACTAGCATTTGCGCAGGTCAAATATGTTGTTTTCCAGTCCTCAAAATACTAGTCGGTAGCGGAGATCTGCGCCATCTTCGTGTAAGCGATAATTAGGCCGATATCACACTTGTAAGCGTCCATTACATGGGCGGCGCAGCACTGACACGAGGAAGGGTCAAATGCGGTAAAAAAAAAAACAATTGCTGTACTAGAATAGGAAAGGAAAGAATAAAACGAAAGTATCGAAAATAAATTTTATTTGGTAAGTATTCCTCGGGTACTGGAGCCTCGTTGATATTTTCAGATAAGGATTTGAAGACTATTCTCCGCCGTGACTCTGTTACACGTCAAGTTTAGCCACGTCTCAGGCAGCAGCGAACTGCAAGTTCTTCAAGCGCAGAAGTCACACGTAGTCTGAGTAAAGAACTTATTGCGACCAGCTTTGTAATAGTTCCTTGTCTAACTAAAAAAGGTTGACGCATGGTGGATTTAAAGCAATTTTAAAGGACACCGATCCATGTTTACAAAGCTTGTTCAATATTCTTTAAACACACGAGTGATACGGATGGTTGTCAGAACATTTCTTAAAATTTTGTCAAACAATATTCAAAGGGGTCCTGCAATTAAAACATGATAACCACACAAGAGTTTTGCTTTTCCTTCAATAACATTGAATATCTCATTTCAATCATTTGTTAATGCAATAAGTAATTAAAATCAACATTTTACCTTTCTTTACAAGAGTGGGTCAGAGGCACTTCTTCATCTTAAAATCTGTTCACCATCAAATCTATTACATTTAAAAGACTATGATTATTCGGTAAAAGAAATGTATCCGAGCTCAGATCAGAAGTATTGACTCATTTTTACAAAGAAAAGCACAGCATCAGAGCAAGAAAGCATTAGTAGATTCTTCACTGTACCCCTACTCATTTTGAGATCTGCGCTCACTAAAAATAAAAAGCCAAGATTTCGTGCAAAAGGCCTGTAAGTAAGTTTTGAAAAGCCATGATTTGCCTAGCGGTGAGTAAAAAATGCGCTTCATTTTTTCTCATTTTAGGAGGATTTTCCTTCTTGAAAAGGTGAGCAACTAAAAATTTAGCAGCATTGACTCGATTTTCAAAAAAATACGGACCAGAACCACCAAATTGAATGCTTTTTGATCTAATAGTGTACATGTATTATGAAAGATCATCAACACCTCTCGAACTACTAACAGATTCGTCACATATACCACTAGTTTTCAGCAGCAGTTCATGAAAATGCATCAAAGGAATGCTCGTCCCACATCATCCCGCATTCGCGAACACCGCTTCCTGGTTGACCTCCTTTCAGTCCGGGGAAATTTTAATTTGTGCACACCGCGATATTTATTTCAAAATTATTGCGGTTAGTCACCTTGCGCAATACGATATTGCAGACATAATCCCCAAGGAAAAGGAAATATGAAGTCAAGCAGTTTGATGGAATATTTTTTTGAAAACTTTCATCACTATCAGAAAATCTAGTTAGCGAAGGAGTGGAACTGTCTGACAGCGGCTAAAGCTCACGCACGGAGACCTACAACTGTGAAACTCTGCTACTTCGGTTTTATGTACTTGCTGGAAAATTTTGTACTGGCGCATTCATGGGTATAACAACGGTTGGACTTTTATAAAGCTTCCACAGTGTTCAAGTTTCACAGTGCATTTGTCTGCTTGATGTCGATTGTGATGCGACACCTGACGGTGGAGCAGTTCCCCTGCGTTATAGGCACCTACATGATGAGTCGTAAATCATTATGTTGCGCAATATTGTGGTGCGAGTCCTCACTCACAAGCCGGCCCGATCGATTCTTCCCATAGCTGTCGCTACAAATGAAATTCAACGAGGAAATCACCGTGTGCAGGCATGCTGGTGAGCCGATGTCATATATGTACAACCAAAACACTGTGACAAAGGGGACGGTGGATGAAAGATGAAGCAGAATTAGATATTTTTTATATGGTCCTTTCCTATTTGATAACTGGTTGCTGATGTTTGTGAAGTGAAACACTTTCTGAACTTTAAACACAACAACTAAAATTTCAGTCTTTGGAACACCTTGTATATCAGATAACTACGCCTGCATTCAAACACAAGTTTTGTGCTGCAACTTATTACACTATCAATAATAACGCATCACATCTGTTATTATAGTAGATATGTCACTGTCAAATTAATTAGATGTGCTTGGAAATGCGGCAGATTTTTCACGTAAACATATACCCGAGCCAACATACTGCAGGCCCGTAGCCAGCATTGCGAAGGGAGTGGTTCGAATTTCTTGAACGGAGGACCTTTGCTATTTTGCAAACATCGACACTGTGGAGTTTTCATTAAGGCCCACAGTTGACGCAGCTTAATCAGGAGGAAGGGAAATTTGTATACACTACGATGACTCTCATCAGCTCTATGTTTTTGAGATGAGACGGAATTACTAATACTAGAGATGAGAATGCCGTGACGGCTGCCCGCAAATAACGGGACTCAATTCGGATGTAATGTGGTCCAAAACGTTCTCGCGCTACTTCCTGCCAAATTTTCAAATCACGCATGCATAAATGACTGATTACACCTACTTGGACAGAAATATTTAGTCGGAGAATAACTTGACGAATTTTTTATTTAGTTATATTTTTGCGTGTTACTTAAGTTGCCTAAGTGACGTTGGAATTGGGAACAGCCCACTACTCACCAATCGGTTCGCCATTCCGAAGGATCATTACTTCGGAGGTTCACTACTACGAAAAGATCTAACTTCTTCAACCTAACGGTAATTTTTACACTTTTACATGCAAAAATGAACGATACTACTGCTATTATATACACTGAGTGATGTACACCTATACCGAAAACAACGCCCAAGTACTAAAATGCTTTGTTTGGATTTCATGCACATGCGGTATTACCAGCATGTCTTACGAACACGGAAAAACGAGAAGATTAATGAATCTTAAAAAAAATATGGAGCGGGTGTTTTGATGAATTATCATCCATGATACATTCATCAAATCCATGTCAAGGTCGCATCATTTCACAGCGCGATTGAAATGTTTAGGGCCGCTGCGCCTGAACCTCACCCACCGGAACCACGCACACGGCCGGGTTGAAATTAAATGTAATTGGCAGGCTACCCTGTCCCTGCCAGTCTTCACGAATCAGAGAGCCCCTTCAGTCTTCTTATATTTAAAACCGTTGATCGCGGCAGTCCTGACGCGTGCCCCAGATGTTGTCGATGCTTGAGAATGAGTTGTTAGATTCAAGAATCACCATTGGCAGTGGTTGGAACTGAGTTCATTTGTAAACAATTTAATCAATGTATTAAGAACTTTTGCACTTCATTTAAATGGTTACTAAATGGACACAAAGACAATACTTTATTCATCTCTGTGACAACTCATTAGCAGAGTTATGTAATCAATGGTGTCGCTTAGTGGTTTGAGGTCGGCCTGTTTGGGATACCTGGGTTCGAATCCTAGCTTCGCTGGCTGACAATCGAGCATTGCACAAGAGTGTCTCCTACTCCTCTGAGCTCGGTCTTACCAGTGAATGTGTGCAAGGGTGTGAATTAGAACCTGGATATAATGCGAAAGCGACTCCTTGGGTTGTGCTTATATTTAAGAAAAAAATAATAATTGTCGGAGTTCTGGTTTTGAAATTGTGGACATTCGAAGTAGTGAACTTTCGAAGGTGGCAAACCTTCGGAGTAGTGGACCTTTGGAGTAGCGAACCTTCAGAGTAGCGAACCTTCGGAGTAGCGAACCTACGGAATAGTGACATCTAACCTTGGAAATCTTTTTCAACAAGTTAATCGCTTGCATGAAGTCTGTGAGGCTGTGCACCATTGACACTATTGACAAGAGAAGTATATCTTCATTGACCAAAGTTTTTATTGGGTCTAGACATACTTTTCCCCAAAAATGTGAACATGCTTGTCGGTGTTTTCTCATTGCAAGAAAACACGGTTATAGTTAAATTCTGGTTTTTAGCAAAGACGGAGGACTGCCTATAGTCAACTTACCGTCGGCTTCTACTGAATTAAAAGGACGGAAACGCACACACGTGTACACGCATGCATGTCAATCCACCAATCCACAATTGAAGTGGACACTGGATGAAAAACATACCTGTACTTGACGAACACTTTCAATTCCAAATTTGAAAACGCCTGCCCTTTACCGTACTATGCTAGAAAGAAATATCAGATAAACTTTTTTCTGCTATATTGTTTCTTGATCGATTTTAAGGCATTCACATCACATCACTTTTTGGGAGCTCTCTTGCTGCTATATAGCTTAGCTAGGTATAGACATTTTTTTTTCTAGACTCCGTTGTTGCATCACGGTGTAACCACCGCGCGTGTTCAATGCCGATTAGTAACATAAAGCCTCCTCTAATCGTCTGCACGATCCTGTCATCTACGCAAATACCACTCGAGAGAAGCTGGGCGGGTTCGGCCAGATGATTACATGTAGCGCTTTAAATCAGAAGCAAATTCATAATTATTACTAACTCAGTTATCATTGTAGTTAGTAGTACCAGAAAGAGATAACCAGATTATCTCTTCCTGGTAGTGCCAGCAGCTGTAACAATTTTGTTGTTGTTCATCTGAATCCTATCTATAACGGATAGGCTGGGGCTGGACCTTTTCCGCGAAGGGGTTCGATCGAACCCCTCTTACCTCCCCTGGCTAAGGGCCTGTATTGCTGGTTTAAAAAACCAACATTTTCTAATGCCATGTCTTCTGTTCTCCATTTTAGTGTTATTCACTAAAATGAGAATATTTCCATCGGAGGCGTGATTTATTGTGCTGCATGCATCCACTAGTAAACACTCGAACCTTCCAACATGGCTTGTGATCTCGAAAGACATAATTGCTTTCTGATCTCAAAAACATTTCTTAAACCTAAAAAAAACAATACGTAAGACAAAGAATGGTGTTTTCCAATTTCGCTAAGCGAACATTTAGGGAATTGGGCACTTTTTCAGTTTTATATAAGCTGAAAACTAAACAGGCAAATCTTACTAAAAACCGTAACCACGTATGATTCACAATACCCCATGAAGCTGTAGACATGGAGACCGTGCCTGTCTCTATGTGTGTGCGTGCGGCCAGTCAGCCATCAGAGTAACGAATAGTGGTCGTTGAAATGTCAGTATAAATCATACGCCAAAAAACTCATCTTCAGCTTGAAAGCGCTGAGTATTGACATCACGCTCACGATGCGTTAACAGACGGGATCTTGAAACAGAACAAAATGTTTATGTCGTGATTTGGAGTTCACAAACATCACTTTTACACAACAATCGTTATAAAAAGTATTTTTTTCGCATATTTATTCATCTTTCAGTCAACTGTGTGGTTATTTTTAAGCCACAGATCACGTTGAAGCAAATGGACAGCTCAATTCTACTTACCTCTATGATCCCTACGCTTCTCAATCACCACTCAGGGAACGTACGCTGCGTATTCCTGCTACACAGATTAATTCACTACGAATGCGTCCGTAAGTACTACTCAATAAAATCGTGGAAACAAGCTTATGTAGATGTATTAGGCTTCTGATCGCATTCGTCGTCTCACCGTTGCAATGGCTTTGCGCCAACCGACTCGCATTATATGAACCCGCATATAGTTTCCATGTTGTTTCATGCAGCGTACAGTTTAAGCTTCCTTTGGCCCTGTTTACCTGGCTAAAATGAAGGCCCTTTGCTCTTCACAAAATCTGTCTCTTAATGCTCCTTATCGAAATATGACTTGATTTCCGTTACCAACTCTAGTCACAAGCAATGCGTGATGCGCCATTTTTGGATTTTAGCGTTTGAAAAGTGCAATAAACTCTAAATCGTTTTCTCGATTCGCTGGTTGGTTTCGAAGTTCTTGTCTGTATTGAAAATAGAACCCCGTCAAGTTAAGGGATGCTATTTTATGGGAACAAAAGGTCCAGGCAATTCGAGTTTCGTATTCAGCCATTAATGTAGTTTTACACTAGGAACCAATGTGTTTCCTAGTTTTACAGCAACACTAACGTAATAGTCTGTAGTAGACAACGGCTAATGCTATCTACCCTGTGATATTTACATGTACCTACGCGGTATTATCGAGTTGTGTAGGGTTGCTTCTCTCTTCCGCTTTATGTAGTCCTAATGGGTAACCTTGGTCATGTTGATATTTTATCATGTAAATGTTATTGAGCAAAAAATATTGTTGATGTTGACAGCATTCGCTCAACAGTAACCCACATCCTAAGAAATCCCCGCGTCAAGGTCCGTGTATAAGGGACGAGTGAAATAAAGAACGCTAATTGACGAATGAGGAGTTGTACTAAAACCATGAAAACTACAAAAATTTGCTATCATTTAAAACAACTTTGATAGTGTATCAGTGGATTCATTCATTTATTAACATATAATAAATAGTGTAAATTTTGTTGAACTCTTTTGTGTCACACACGTTCCAAAAGCAGCACATTCAGGCTAATCACTGTTTCCTTATTTATTGTTGTTCATGACATTCGTCCTCAGCATTTGTTGTGTTCAGCAATCCGGGGGCCGAGCTATACTCTTCACACTCGGAATCGAACTCGAGAGTTTATTTTTGGCATTATCCGTTCTACGCTTGTGAGAATTCAATACAAGTGTCTATTAGTCAGTGCCCGAGTACATTTTGATTTTTATATATATCAGTTTCTAGTTCAAATTCGAACTTGATGGCCACTAGATTCGAGCTTTCGAGTTCATACTCGACATTTTAATCTTTATACTGGGGCCTATCATCTGTAGACTTGGGTTACAGATATTTATCCACGTAAAGCCATTATGTTCTCTAGCATAGAATAACAGTCACTTGTTATCTTGAGTTTGTATCTCGAGTTCGAATTTGAGTAAAAAGAGATGACGCAGAATCTGGTAAATTTCCAGTCTCAAACTAAAAATATTTACTTCATAACAACGAGACGTTTAGTTTTAGAGAAACATCTTTAAAATAAGTTTGTTTGCAATGTAACACAATTATTTCATAAATGCAATAACTGGAGTGTATTACACCACGTTTGTTTGCTCTACCATCCACGCTCATTCGATACAAGATTCGTAATTTTCCGTATAAGTTAAGCTTGAGAAACGTTTTTGGCACCAAGACGGAATTTTCTCTTTTCTATTGGAAGTTTAAGGAATTGGAACTGTTTTTGAATTGCCTAAAACCATACAGGCATATGCATTGCCGACTGTGACCATTCACCACTAACTTCACTACAAGTCGTATTCAAATGATCAATAGGCAAATTAAAAAAATTAGACATATTAAACCTCCTTGCTATTTCTTTGAAACTTCAAGGAAACTCGTTTCCTGAACAAACTCACTTTTTAACCATGGGTATCAATTTTACCTTGAAAGCTAGAACGATTGAACATTTTCACTCTATCTTGCTTCACAGTGTGCCATTGTTGATCAATTCCTTTAAAATCTTTACAAATAGCCGCATTTTAGGGTTCGTTGATTTACTTGTCAAGAGTACATTATTTCCGACACAATCAATTTCCGGATTTTGAAATGGACCACGACAATTATTCACTCAAGAGACCTGCACCGTCACCAAAACAAGTACGCTTCTATTCCTCATCGATCATTTAAACGGAATTTTTTAACTCGACGCATTCCCACTCTTTTTGGCGGATCATTGCTGCAAAATTTGTTCAGAAATTCGGTTTGCTGGTATTAAAATACTAAAAACTTGTAACGAAATGAAACCAATTCCGTTAATTTGTTGTGACATTTACGCAACCTTGTAGAAGAAGTACAGTTGATTGGAGAATTTGGGGGAAAAAGAAACTAACCAATAGGTGGCGCAATGTTTCATGGCCCGAAAGCCGATGCAAAAGATCGCACCACAACTGCAGCAGCAGAATAAGGTTAGAACGCCAATCGATCATAAGTTGTCTAAAATTCTCACATAGTAAAACAACATATCACAAGAAATATTTAAAGTAGGAAGATTTATTTTTTCATCAAGATGTGAATATGATACATGTAGTATGAACATAAAGCCATTTAAAGGGTACTATTTTCTTGAGATAAACAATGTTTGACAGTATGCATGAGTGCGGGAGTGTTTTTCGATCCCTGATTGTCCTGTCCGATCCCCGGGATTCCTGTTT
>NMRA01000002.1:1021703-1035495 GCA_002633005.1 Phoronis australis | reverse complement strand
TAAATCATACGCCAAAAAACTCATCTTCAGCTTGAAAGCGCTGAGTATTGACATCACGCTCACGATGCGTTAACAGACGGGATCTTGAAACAGAACAAAATGTTTATGTCGTGATTTGGAGTTCACAAACATCACTTTTACACAACAATCGTTATAAAAAGTATTTTTTTCGCATATTTATTCATCTTTCAGTCAACTGTGTGGTTATTTTTAAGCCACAGATCACGTTGAAGCAAATGGACAGCTCAATTCTACTTACCTCTATGATCCCTACGCTTCTCAATCACCACTCAGGGAACGTACGCTGCGTATTCCTGCTACACAGATTAATTCACTACGAATGCGTCCGTAAGTACTACTCAATAAAATCGTGGAAACAAGCTTATGTAGATGTATTAGGCTTCTGATCGCATTCGTCGTCTCACCGTTGCAATGGCTTTGCGCCAACCGACTCGCATTATATAAACCCGCATATAGTTTCCATGTTGTTTCATGCAGCGTACAGTTTAAGCTCCCTTTGGCCCTGTTTACCTGGCTAAAATGAAGGCCCTTTGCTCTTCACAAAATCTGTCTCATAATGCTCCTTATCGAAATATGACTCGATTTCTGTTACCAACTCTAGTCACAAGCAATGCGTGATGCGCCATTTTTGGATTTTAGTGTTTGCAAAGTGCAATAAACTCTAAAGCGTTTTCTCGATTCGCTGGTTGGTTTCGATGTCCTTGTCTGTATTGAAAATAGAACCCCGTCAAGTTAAGGGATGCTATTTTATGGGAACAAAAGATCCAGGCAATTCGAGTTTCGTATTCAGCCATTAATGTAGTTTTACATTAGGAACCAATGTGTTTCCTAGTTTTACAGCAACACTAACGTAATAGTCTGTAGTAGACAACGGCTAATGCTATCTACCCTGTGATATTTACATGTACCTACGCGGTCGTATCAAGTTGTGTACGGTTGCTTCTCTCTTCCGCTTTATGTAGTCCTAATGGGTAACCTTGGTCATGTTGATATTTCATCATGTAAATGTTATTGACCAAAAAATATTGTTGATGTTGACAGCATTCGCTCAACAGTAACCCACATCCTAAGAAATCCCCGCGTCAAGGTCCGTGTATAAGGGACGAGTGAAATAAAGAACGTTAATTGACGAATGAGGAGTTGTACTAAAACCATGAAAACTACAAAAAATTGCTATCATTTAAAACAACTTTGATAGTGTATCAGTGGACTCATTCATTTATTAACATATAATAAATAGTGTAAATTTTGTTGAACTCTTTTGTGTCACACACGTTCCAAAAGCCGCACATTCAGGCTAATCATTGTTTCCTTATTTATTGTTGTTCATGACATTCGTCCCCAGCATTTGTTGTGTTCAGCAATCCAGGGGCCGAGCTATACTCTTCACACTCGGATTCGAACTCGAGTTTATTTTTGGCATTATCCGTTCTACGTTTGTGAGAATTCAATACAAGTTACTATTAGTCAGTGCCAGAGTACATTTTGATTTATATATACATCAGTTTCTAGTTCAAATTCGAACTTGATGGCCACTAGATTCGAGCTTTCGAGTTCATACTCGACATGTTAACCTTTATACTGGGGTCCATCATCTGTAGACTTGGGTTACAGATATTTATCCACGTAAAGCCATTATGTTCTCTAGCATAGAATAACAGTCACTTGTTATCTTGAATTTGTATCTCGAGTTCGAATTTGAGTAAAAAGAGATGACGCAGAATCTGGTAAATTTCCAGTCTCAAACTAAAAATATTTACTTCATAACAACGAGACGTTTAGTTTTAGAGAAACATCTTTCCAATAAGTTTGTTTGCAATGTAACACAATTATTTGACAGTATGCATGAGTGCGGGAGTGTTTTTCGATCCCTGATTGTCCTGTCCGATCCCCGGGACCTGTTTTAAAAGTCGCTGTTCGTGTATTTCGGGCTGATTAGGATTTGAGGGTGTGAGAGTCTGTTTTCGACCACGTCGTTTCCCATCCCGATTCCAAGTTCGATGGAACACCTTGTGCTTTCACTGCACTAAAACTCAGTAAAAATGAAGTTTGACTTAGCCGCAAACGCGAAATGCTGCACGTTATTGTCAAATGCACGCGCTATGAAAATTTTGTGATATTTAATCTTTGTTTATCGTAAACATGGATCATGAGCCGCCAGACAATAATTGTAGTGGCCTTGAGAACTGATGCTGAGTTCAAAGAATGCAAACTCTAGTCACTATTTTAAAAATATCGAAAGGGAGATGTGATGAAAACGATTGCCAAGATACAGGTAACAGTGCCTATCCACATAGTTTGACGGGATAGCCTAAGTATTTCAATATATCCGAAAATAAGGAAAACCTGCCAAATACATTGCTAAAGCTATATTACGGTACTGTATGCAGTAATGTACACGATAACGTCACACGGAAATGGACGAACCATTAGACCTATGCACGCGCCAAAATACGGAGGCGGACATTACGTGATCACGTAACCACGCGACATTTCAGTGCAGTTCAGTACCAGCAATAGCGAATTATATTTAAACCGCGTGACAGAGTTCCAGTCTACTTCATTACCAACGTCACTGACGATAAGTTAGTATTTTGAAATACTGCAGGGCTCTATTTACAAAACTAAATCAAGTTGAGATTTCTTCTGCTTCAGGCTTGTTTCGTAGACGAGCTGAGTCGCCAACAGCAGGCAATGTAATGCAAAGAACCTACCTGCATTTTTGATTTTTCAACAATACACTTGAATATGAGTACCTTAAATTCCCGTCACTCTCCCAACTACCAAAACATGCACAAATTTCACAGTGGTGAGAAAAACAAACTAAATACGACTCTTCTGCTAGTCTTGAATAACCGTAATGGAGTACGATAACGTGTACAGTATAATCATTTTTTGCGCGATGTCTAAATATCCAAACTTAACACAAGGATCAACGTCGTGATGATGACACCTTTTTAAATTTCATTTAGACACAAACTTCATAAAACGGTCACCAAAACTTTTATTTTTATTTAAATAATATGTCGTCGTGGGGAAGGATCCCGTCGCAGCCGGTCGCTTCCTCGGTAAGAAATCAACTCGCTGACTTAAAACGCCACTTTCATATCAAAATAATTCATGTAAATCAATATTAAAAAGCGATTTCAGACACTTCGAATTGATATAAGTGGAGGAATTATTCATATATTTTTTAGTTTATGGTTCTGCTCCACTGTTTGCGGCTCACTCAGTTTCATCAATATTTGAAAAATGTCAAAATCGTATTTTAAAGAAAAAGTTACATTTCTCTAATTTTCTTAAATTACAGAAAATAATTTAATTTTATAGTATTATTTTGTGTTTATTGCACGTAACCATTCTCTCCAGCTTATTGAGTTTTTGAGAATACAAAAATCTTGAACGGCAGCAAACACTGGTAATCTTGACGTTTTTCGCCATTTTGACTGCAAATTGATTGCTTCCATGTGTACAGCTTCTTCTGACTGTTGTGACAGCTCCAACGACATACTGTCTTCCATCACATTTTTTTACGACATATTTTTTCTTTTTTTTTCACACTTGCACCACTAACCGCACACCTTCGTTTTCAATACCATAATTACAGAAATGACGCGACAAATATAACTGCATGGAAGGCAAGCGCTTCAACATAACTTCACTCAAAGATTCCACGTTTTCATTCCCCTGTGGATCCCACATTTGCATTTTTCACCTAGCGGTGAAATTGTGAATTATTTGTATTTACTTGGTTCATTGAGTAACATTCGAGTTACTAGACGTCATTAGGTTAAAACCTGTAAGCATAGCCTGGCAGGCGAAATGATTCGTCGCTGTTACATATCTAGGAAGGTAAAATAAAGCACAACATACCCGAGTAAGATCCCGTATAATTCCATAAATACCCCCGGAAATTTGATTTTGTTAGCATTTGCACACTCTAGAAGTATTTTACCCCCATTATGCGAATTCTGATTTATGCCCACTTCCCAGATTCTGGGAAAACGTTTCCAAGCCGCACCTCAGCTCTGAGCCAAAGGCACACGAATTTCCATGTGACTCATAACCATACAAGAAACATGCTTTTTAATGTTAGTGACTGATGGTGCAAGTGGTGAGTACAGGAAATAGATTCAAGGGCCTGTGGTTTGAGCTCAGGGTATTGGCTACTAGTGAACGACGAGGGTAAAAATTTGGCAATTAAAGCGAAACTTGCTTTTTCAGTTCGCCACAACTATATTTTCCATCCCCTGAAAACGAGACATACACAAAAATGTTTCGTCACTCCGACTTTCAAATGACGCCCACGTCAGTGACAGCGGTTTAATAAGAAACACAATTTGATGAGCGTCCTTTTCTTTCATCACTCTCCCGCTATATGGAAAGAAAAATCGGGTTTCGATATAAAAACGGTACACTTGTGACCCGCTCACACGCCATTTGCTAGATTTTTGGTTTGGTAGATGATTAGTGACAACTTCACAGAAGCAAAATTTCCTCGCTTAAGTTTGGTCTTGGTAATAAAGTACTTAAACGTGCAACTACTGTAGGTAATTTTGAATGGTGCACAACACTGTTGAAAAAATAGCAGTGAATTGAAAGAAGAATCAGCGAAAACAGCCGAAAGTGGCCAACAGAGAGCGCTCAGTGTCAGACGCTTCTTACCCGAAGACAAGAGAGCACAAAAGATGTGCATGTTTAAATATGCTCTGTCTCATTAAAACCCGGAATAATTAAATTCGTAACAAGCGCCACCCAGATACTTCCTGAAAAACTGTGTGTACAAGTATAGTAAGGAAAAAGCACTTTGTAAATAAATGGCAGTTTTAAAGAAAACACAACTGACAAGTGCGAGGGCGATTGTTGATGGTAATGGGCCATCTTATGCAAGAAATACTGTAAAGTCGTACTTGATTAAAAGTGGGTTTGCAGCAAGCAATCGAGAATCTCATGATTCCAATAAATGTGGTCAGATTTTATGAGTATTGAAATTGAGTATTTTATCGTCACGTGTTTGTCAAAATCAACTTTAAAGAGTTTCTACCATGACCGTGTCTCATAAAGAATTTCATTAATACATCTTAAGAGATTTAATAGCCCCTAGTGTACCTATTGCTAAGAAACAAGCCAAAAATTTTAAAAAAAAATTCTGTTATCGGGGTTGTACGTAATGGGTGGAAGACCGTTTCCGACGTTGTTGTTTTTATCAGTGCGATACCGAGTTGTGAGGAACGTCCATGACGGAGAGTCGCCTTTTTCAGACACGAAAAGGTGCGTTTGTGGAGGCTATTGTAACAGAAACGTGACCGAGAACGTCTCTGTGTTTAAATTTCTTAAATACGTGAAAGTTGCACAGAAATAGCATCGGTTTGTGCGCCGCACGAGAGTCTGGAATGTCAGTGTGGAACATACGATTCAGTGGGGAGCCACACTTTGTTCGGCACGTTTCAAGGAATCGTGTTTTGACCAGACACAAAAACGGCCTGGGTTAATCAAAGACCTTGTATTTGCACAGCTGACACCTTAAAAAAGGCATAACTGCGAGAAAGTACACTCTAAGGAATTTAGTTAAAAATGGGGAAATTCAAGAAAGCCACGTCTTTGTACCTTGCTACATCCACTGACGTAGAAAATGGAGATGACCACAAAAAAGCGGTTTTAGCCTTTTCTCATCTGAATTCATTAATTCACGACTTCCCCGGTGAAGAAAAAGAGACCACCATCCGAATGTTCTTTTACTCTAGATTCCAAAAAATTAGGTTAAAATACGTCGTTACTTACCAAATTTTTGACGATTTCCACTTCACTGAATGGTACCTGGATTTGCGCACAAGAATTCAAGAATCAACAGGGAGGTGCTCTCAAAATGGCGGCACTTCCGTATCCTAGTATAAAAGAGCACAGGCCAAATTTTTGGACTCAATTTACTCAAAACAACTTCAAATCACTGCCCATTAGTCCACAGACTGCTGTCAAACCCGACCCGCACCGTTTTCTTCATTTTGAAGAGCTACACATGCACCTTCTGTGGTCTTAGACCAACGGTCTGTTCAGTTTCGTCACTTTAGGTTTCCGTGAAAACTAATTGTCTTCATACTCAATTCGGTAAACAATTCCACTTTGTTGTACAATAGTCTGTCTTTGGCTTGCACCATCAGGTAGGCTATTTTCTAACTGTAGTTTTTTATGTTGTTGTCTAGTTCATGTCTCCTCCTGTGGTTACTGACGAAGTAATGGCGCTTCAGTACTGAAACCCACACCTACGATGTACTTAACAATGTCTTCCTGGTACTAGGCTAATGTACACCTGTTACTTGGATTCACAACCAGTCATTTGCACAGCACACCACTTAGTGATCAAGTAAATAATGAATGTGGACCATAGTTGTCATCTAACAAGCAGTAGGCGCTTTGGCTATTGGTGAAAGATACACCGATTCCAGACTGAGTTAATAGATTGCCACCTAACAGCTATTCGCCACTGAGACTCAAATTTTTACCGCGTTTGTGGACTTGCGAAAACACTGATTGACCTTTCTAATCCCATTTCTAAAACCTGGTCTATCAATTGTACCAACCTCTAGCCTAGTTACATTGGCACGACGTTTCGGTCGGTCGTTCCTCCGGCCATCTTCATGAAACTTGGTCATTAAGAGTCATCACGCTTGGAACTGTCACCATTAAGTCATTTCCATTGTAACAGTTTATTTTAATTGTAAAAAGACTGTCACGCGATGGTCTTAGGCTCCGACGCGACCGCAGTCGTGATTTGCGAGAGGACAAACTGCGCAGGTCCAAACTGAAACAAAGTCTGAATTATGCCATTACTTGGTCAACATTGCCGGGCTCAAACTGTTACCATTTTTGCACGCCAGATCAAATTGTCACAGAGGCCCAAATTGAAGTTGAAGTATCTGGGGAAAAGTTTTAGCCTGGTAGATTATTTCACTGAAAAGGGCGGTACTCAACATAACGCACCATGACTCCGTTCCGCTACTACAAGTACTGGTGGACTAAAACCCCACAGCCCCGCTTTTTACAAATAGAACGTGGGAGGGCGTGCACAACGGCATTGTGCGCATAACTTACTGCTCGATAATAAAGTTTGCGTTGACTCGCCCGTCAAGCAAGACAATTATATAACCACTAAGTCTGACCCAAATTGTCACAATTCAGAAGTTGTGCCATGGTGGCCAACAAAGAGCTTTTTTACATTTTTTGGGCTGTGGCTGCATGCAAGACTCAATACTCATGATGAAATGGGCTCGCAGAAATGAATGTGTATAATGAAATATGGACAAGGACATCGGAGAACCACAGAACGCATATTTGGCCATTTTTACTTCAACCACAACGGCATCCGGTTCCAATATCAAATACTGATAAACAAACAAAACTGAATCACGTTTGTGGTAGTGACAATATTTTCCCTCGTTTCATAATGTCGTTACTTGAAGGCTGACTCATGACATTCAATTGTACCCCTTAAATTTACAGATGCTTACAGACTTCTGCAAAGATTTCACAATTTGTTGTTTTAATCATTTAATATGTTTCATATCAACAGCCAACGAGGTATTCACTTGACACAATCTCACCAATTTATGACAAAATACGGTGGGCAAGTGAAACTTTATCTCCCATTTTATTCATAAATAACAAGCAGCATCAAATAATGCTTCATCAAGGAATTCGGTGTTGGCATTAACAATTTTGCTTCAAACTCTTGAAAAATGACAAAAAAGGTTTAATTTGTTTATCACCCTTTGTCCTAAATTGGCGAGATCTTACAATACTCCCACTTTGAAATACAAATAAACACATTTGACACATGATGACAATAAGAATAACTTCATAAGTGACAAGGGAATCTGCAGTCACGTTTAAAAATAAAAATATGCTCCACACAGAACCATATCGATATTTCAATTAAACAGGGAGTCCACGCAGACAAGAACTCTGTTATGGTTAGTGACCCAACAAAACTGAATGTCGGAAATAAACATTCGAGTATTCAATTGAACATATACTTCTTCATATTTTACAGTTTGCAGTTCTTGAGTCCATTTCATGAATGTGACTTTAGATTTGGTTTGGTCTTACGCTCGAACTTCACAATTGCAGAAAAAATGTCTGGTCAAGTACTTATCAGCACAAAACACTCTAGAAATAATTAACATGAATTATCTCAGTAACTGACAGTCATGCGGATATTCTCAGAGACTTTGCACTCTTGCTCAGGGGAGACTTAATTATTTTTCTCAAAACAGTTGTGTGGAGCGTAAGCCTAAATTTCTGACTTAATTCATGAGAGCCACTTTTCATGAAACAGAGCCCTTCTTATGATTTCCTTTCTCAGATATGACAGACACGGAAATCACTGAATGATTCATCGATATGATAACAACTGCACTAAAAGTGTTGCTATGAGAACAAATAGTTTTCATGGCAGAAAAATATCCATCAATTTGCTGATCCTGACATGGCGTGAAGTTGCATTAACAAAGTTGCGTTTCTTATCCGGAGACATTATTGTCCTAAGCACCTCACTGTACATCAACCACCTGACGCAAATCTTTAAGAATGTCTGTCATTTCACCATCTAAACTCAGCAATAATCCAGTGTTTGCTGATGAACTCGCTATCAGAGTCACCATAAGAGGGGATTTATTTAATTGCACCACCTGTAACAAATAAGTAAAGATCAAATTTGTACAGCTGTCAAGAAAAAAAAAATAAATTCAAACGCAAAGCCCACATCGCCTTGATTATGGGACCAAATAACAGGCTCATTCTCCCAGAAAACATTTCAAAATCATGCATGATTCTCTTAACAAGGCCCAAGAATTAACCGCGGTGATGAAGAATGCCCTTTGAGGGTAGACTCACTTTCAACAATGTCACTGGAAGATTTTATAAACTGATCAATCCACACTTTAGAAATTCACAGGCACACTTTGCAGAAGAGAACAGGATCTGGATTAGTCTATTGGAAGTGTGAGGGATTCATCAGTTCATTGCTTTATACCCTTACTACTTAGACTAGCTCAATTCCAAGAAAAACCACTCTGATTCGAACTTCCCACAAAAAATTCATATACGAATTAATGATTAAAATAGAGCTTGCTGTAATGTAAGTGCATCTGACCCCGTCACATACTCTGTATCCACGGGACTGGCAAACAAACGACTCAGTCCTAGAGAACAAAAATTTATCGTGCAATTCTTGGAAAACAAAAAACATCAAAGAAGTGAAAAGACTATTAATCCTCTTCCCGGGTAAATAAACAATGCATTTATTTTGGTTTAAAGACTCGATTCTTTTTTACCACCTATTTATGGATTTGAACCAACAATCTTGTTTTCAGTCAGTAAACAAAGCAGTTATTGACATTTGAAGTGTGAGTATATTATTTTGGGACACCATCAATACTTGTAATGTTCTTTACACCAAAGCATTCTAAATAGGTGTAACGCAATAGGAAGACACTATTGGTTGCATGCTGGCTATCTCCTGGTGTTACTAGTGAGCTACATGACACCACCAGATGTCAGCACCGAATCTTCAAGTTTATCAAGTTCAATCTTCCCCATTAGCGACATTGCTGTGGTTATATTAATTCATTGTGAGACAGCATATAAACATCCGGTGACATCATAGATATAACTTTGGGATCTGCAAGGTTATCTATAATTTGTCTTACACCATTTAAAATTTGTGTTTTAGTTGGTGAGATTTAACTTCAGTGTGATCGAATGGGAGTGCTTCCAGAATCTTCCGTGCAAAAGATATGCTCAAAGTCTGTGTATCATGCACTTTGAGGCTCGTTTCCAGTCTTATTATTTTATATTAAAGAAAACAACAATGGTTTCAAGTCGACTTGACATGTTTCGGTGTCATTTATTGTATATTTGCTCATTTGTACCCACACCAAAAGTTTCAGTTCTGGTGACAAGTGTTGTTTTTTGTTGTATTCTTGACTTGTCACCAAGACATCTGTGACATCACCAGATGTTAACGAGCTGACAACTTTCCCAGTGATAAACGGCGGCAGTGCCGTCAACCAAATCTTCAGATTAACCACCAGATTCAACAACATCAACTATTACCTTCAGACAGAATAACTTTGGAAGATATGTTGATAATGAACAACTGTTAAACACGAACAAAACTTTCAACATTAAGAATTGCAAATTTTATTGCGTGCAAAAGATAAAATACAAGTACTAAATTACAGCGCTCCTACCTGATATGTTGTGTATGAAGCTATCACATGCTTATTTTTTGAAAGACCCAGCTTGCTAGCTTGCTCTGACATCATTCCAAATGTTTGGAGAAATCCTGGTTTCATAGCTTTTTCCGGGGCATTTTCTGTGTTTACTGAAAACAGAGCAAGAATCTACAGTTGGAAATTTGTGGATTTTCTACCTGAACATGCATACACGCAGGAAAAATCAGTCGCGAACGAGCCCCCCATTTGGTGAAGTGGACAAAGAGGTCCGCTTCGGAGAAACAAAAACTCCGAAAAAGTAGATTGTGAGACAAAAATCCTCTAAAAAGGCAGAAACTACTAAAATTCGGCAAATGCACAATTCATAGCTATGAACGTAAGCCGTGAATCTTAGTTAAAGTTCCAACCAAAAATTCCAACCCCCCATTTGTTTGGCTGCGTGTGCACATGCATATAATTCTGAACTACAACCGTTTTGAAAAATGACTTAGAAAACTAGGTTCACAAGCCACATCCCAAATTAGAATTCAAAGTACATACCTGTGGTAAAGTAGGAAAATACGATTCAAAACTTGAATTTACAAGTAAAAAGTTTTTAAATCAAACTGATGTTTTAATCTGAAATCGAGTCTAGTTTTCGATAATGAATCAAGTCATATGGCAATTCGTTGAATCTTTTGATTAAAATCTTACACATATTAAGCAAAAATTTAAACAATTAGAATTACAAAATGTCACATCAGACACAGAATCAACACTTGGATGATTGTCCTACATGTATGAACCGGCGCATAAAAAAATGAACTTTTCTATAAGCATTTGTCTTAGGTAACTGAATTACTTTCACCTTTGAGGACAGGAACACCATCTCTGTCAGTTATAATGATAGCATGAAGACCGTCAACCCTGAAAAATGAAACAACTGCAGTGTGACAACAAAAATGGTAAGTCAAAGAGAAAGCAGCAGCCATATTATTCATAGAGGCACCAAGAATCATTTTAAAATTAGGTAAAAATAATGCATAAGCAAGGCAGAGAAGAGATTTGAGGATATCCTCCCTTCTAGCTACTTGCCTTTCATCTGACATCTCAGTGTATTCGTAAAAGGGGAAATGTAAAATTGTTGGTACATTTAACACAAAAGAGGCATAGTGGAGCGCAGGTATATGAAAATCTTCTTCTGGTCAAACTCGCATAAGTTGACATGTAAAATCAAATGTTTGCACTTAATGCCGACACAGTTCCGAGGTACGATTTTCTAATTTATGCATTCAGACTGTGTTTCAATGAAATCTCTGTCGCTTCCAGTCGGATCCGACTTATACATATTTTACCGTACCTATAAGAATGTGCAACCAGTTGTATACCAAAAAGAATTTTCATAAAACTTACTGTCATTATGACACAATGAAAAATTAAACTTGCAGGTTTTTAGCGAAAGATAATAAATGAGGGTTTCTTAAACCCAATGCACAACTTACTGTTTCAACAGGAGGAAAAGATATTTCTTCAATTCCTGAAAACAATGAACATTGGAGTGAAATTTCAGACAAAGAATTAAGCAGAACATTTCTTAAACAAGTTTACGATACAAAAAGTATGATTGATACATTGAATTAACCAAGTAACCACAAAGTCCAGGCAGCATTTTCGATCATTCCTTTCAAGGCAAAGACTAAACAACATACCCAAATCACTTTCAGCACACTAAATGTGCTGTCTTATATAAACGTAGTTGTAATTAGGCCATTGGACACATGCCAAGAGGGAGGGAAACCTGTTTCCAGCATGCACAAAAGCTGCAGTCTCCACCAATGAAATGCTAATTAAATCTATGTAATACGTAACCCATGCCTTCAGTTAATTTTTTTATTTAGGTCACTTATCATCGTAGAATAGGTCTCATCTTATTCTGTACTTATATTAGCCATCATTTCAAAGCTTGAGAAGAATTGACAATTTGCAACTGCATCAGATCTGACAGAAATGATCAAGTATAAAACCTGGTTCTATACAAACACAATTGTCCAACAGTATCAATGTGACATCGACAAATACTACCGACAGAATGATAAGTAGACCAACTATGTTTAATTGCCCACTTGGCAAAAGTTTCCCATGAAAGTCGCGGAAAGTACAGCATGCGTATTCATACCTTCAAAAACAGAATTTGGTTCATGTTTCGTAGGGAGAGTTTAAGACATCAACAACTTCTTAATGTCCATATGTGCAAAAGGCACTTATACCAACATGACTTTGATGGCTCAGTCAGTGTGAGGCATAATATGCGGAAAAGCTTCCTGCATATGTAGGGCCTACGGGATTACTACCATCTCTACTGCGGCCCCTTGAGATGGTGGTACTGTCTATGCAAGTGCCTGAGGGTGAGACATGTGCTCTCGAAATATAGCTACTATTTTTACCTGTTTGTTGGTACAAGGTATTGGCAAACGACTAGAGCGACGTCTTTCGTGAAAATGGGCAAATTTGCTTCACAACTACAGTCTACACATCGGGAATTGTACAGAGCGTATGAGCGAGTGTACATCAAGTTGAACAGCAAAAACTTCAGTCGTGTTGTCAATTACGTTTGTGTTAACGAAGGGCTACTACCGAACTACATTGACCTATTGCGGCGGCTAGGACGATTACTTAGGTCTGTGTCAATTTCTAGTATTACTACGTAGAGCTATGCGGAGCGACGAAGATGGGATTCTTTGCTCCTGTTGCCAGAGAATCTGCGGCAGGCACACCGTTGTTTATGACGAGTTTATTTCATGAATGAATGAAGGTCAATTTATTACTTTTGTACACATCTAACCATCATAAACAGAGTGATTAATTGAAAAATCTACACGCGGAAGTCACCTTCACCCACTTACCTCCGCCATTTTGAGAAAACAAAACTATGTGGGAAGTTGGAATATGTCGTTAAAGTGAACACGACTGCGTTGCCTTCACTGAAATATTGCTTCACGTGTTTTTAATCATGTCCCCGTGTTGTACCTATTTTAGGGGATTATGTAACACAAATATTTTACTCTGAAAACTAAATTTCCAAACTTTTTTCAGAATAGCGCCATCTATAGACGTGCATTAGAGTAATCCGTATAGCTATACATGTACTTAGGCAGTCCATTACCGTTATTAAAAACAAATTTCAGAATATTGTGACGTTAATTTGACATGGATGAGCGTGAAATAAGTAGCTATAAACGGCAAAAAACTTGATTTTTTTTCAATGACTCCAGCTTATCACGGACTGAACTGAAAAATTATCTCAACCTTTATTCTGACTCGCCGTGATACCGGTACTTTGGCAAGTTCCTACATCAAAGCTAATATTAACATTTTAAGATCTGTTAGGTTATTAGAAGGTATCATATTTGATCGTAAACAAATGAGTTACATCGCCAATTATTCTTGTGTTTTTATTTCATTATTCGTTCAGATAAATATCACCTTGACTACGCCGGAATGTTAAAAATTCCCCTTGCAGAAAACTAATCAATTGGGGGGGCCGGGGGGGGGGGGGGGAT
>NMRA01000002.1:979834-1021622 GCA_002633005.1 Phoronis australis | reverse complement strand
CAAAAGGGGGGGGGGGGTAGAAAGTCTTAACTAATGACCATGTATTTGTGCCGGTAGGCGGTCAAAGATCAGATGCACGAGGACTGTCAATGTTGGGTAGTCCTCTGAGCAGCCTTCGATCTCCACTAAATATAACCCTGTACTTCAGTCAGTCATCAATTGTCACCTGAACAGGCTATCTCTAGAATGATCTCAGATGATCAATTAATAATCACGACTTAAGTTCATGAATTTAAACTTCCTAATCCCTTTTTTATTTTCAAACGAAGAAAAATGTCACTGTCCTACCACTAACCTGAATTTTGCCTGACACCAATATTAATTTCTCCCCGGCCGAGAATCCCAGTGTAGAGATTTACGGGACAGTCACTGCTCCAAATAGGGACTCGGAGCGCGCTTGCATTTTAGTCTTTGTTGCATTTAGATTACCACTTTTCTAGCTACATGACTTAGACTCATCAGAGGCTAACTTGAGTTTGCAAACACACCTCTGGATGCTTCAACGACACCAAGGTACTCGGCCTTTGACGACTTTTACTCATCGGACATCGACTAGTACCGAATTACCGCTATTCTCTGACCAGACAGCTTACTCATTCGTAAGATCAATTATTTTTGAAATACTATTCAAAGACAAAACAACATGGAAGTGAGTACTTTATTCTATTTAAAAACATAGTTTGACGTTTTAGTTTGACGCTTGATAATATCATGGCAATGAACTTAAGTCTGCGAAGAAAAAAAACGTTTTGCGAAATTCAGATAAAGGTTATAGTGTGTTTAGATAGGATGTCTGCCAAGTTAGTTTACAGATTTAAATTTAAGGAAACAGAAAAAGACACGTTGGACTGCTGTGGGTGAACTTGGAATCCTGTTTAATCTCAAGATCGCGTATGCGTGAACTTGGAAATGAAAATTCATTTTGGGCAACCGGGTGAAATTTTTTGTTCATGGTAAAGAATTTTTGTAATTATTGGCCTCACAATCACCCATTTTCCCCCTTTCCTTAATTTGTGTCACATAATCAGAGGAATACATGTATGTACAAGGTTAAATCAATTATTGTTTGATGAATAAAATCGCCAATTGTTGCAAAAATATTGGTTAAAATTTATGTTATTTTATTATCATGTAATTTGATTTAGTGCAGTGCAATTTTTTATCGATTATTTGAGTGAACTTGTCAAGTTTTCTCGTGTATTCCGAGTTCACGCATACGCGATCTTGAGATTAAGCAAGATTCCAAGTTCACGCACAGCAGCACAACGATCGAGTCGTTCAGTGTTTTATACCACTGGCACTTATGTTTTAAACAAACTTAAGGTCAGTAAATCAGGTCAATGCATCGTTATCAATGGTATTGTTGAAATTTGCAGGAAATGTTGTTATGACGCGTGTGAATACGTTTTCTAAATTCAGGGGCGTGTTAACGTTTTGACTACGTTAAAATTATTTTTACTTGTCTAATTGTTTACGACGAAACGAAAGTACTCTTGAGATAGGTTCGTAGCAATGCACGGCGATGATTGTATAAGCATCTTTTCTCTACGTTCAAGAAAAACACAATGAAAACCATATACATAATTACAGTTGCATTGATTGAAGACCTCTTGTACAGTGTTATGAGTTACAGTGTATTGGTAGATGTCGCTGGTCATAAAACAGGGTTGTACTGTACTACAGCCTCGCATCAAGACGGCGCACATTTTTCAAGAGGGCTTTCACTCCCCATGTTGTAGCAAAAGGCATAAAGAATACAACACGTTACTCTGCTTATCCAACTTGTATCACATTGTCATATGTCCCTGATGAAATTTTCAGGATAAAAGTCTGGTTACAATTTTTCGATACTGAAAACCACGTTTACTTTATTCTGAGCGCGTTCAGAATTGTGCGGGTTCAACATCGGCTTGCCAAAATGTTGGGGCGCTACAAAATATATTTTGTAAATTTGTGCTGGGCTTCGGACAAAGTGTTCCAAATTCAACAACCAGAGGTTAGTTAGGCAAGTGTACCGTAATGACATTGAGATTGACAAAGATTATCAAATATTGGTCAGAATTCTTAAATATTCATAAAAATAGACACGTTAACACGTGTTAAAAGAGTTGAATGTCGTAACGAATAAAACTGAGAGTTTCACGAAATAAGAAAAGAATCATTTTGGAGCACTTTTTCAAAAAAATACGATCCTTAAGTCTTAAGTTTTGATTACCGCTCTGAAGATTATATCAAAATGGTTTCTAATTAAAATGGAACTTAACAAAATACAAAATCAACTTAAGGTATTAAAACCTCTGCACATCACTGGATTTGGCCTACCATGGACCAGTACAGGAGTGAGAAACAATACAGATACTCGTGTGAGCTATGACCAATGTGTCTAGATGTAGATGAACAGCAGTGCATGGATAAAACGTCACCACTTGGTAAATTAGATTTTTACAAACAGTTCAAACACTGTCTAATTTTTAATTTTTACCCAGGCATGCTAACAGACAATATAAGCAATCAGTGAAATTGAACTGGGATGATTACCAAAAATAAGTCAATATTATCTGCTGTCTCAGTCACAGTCCAATTTAAAAAGAACTGTTAGATGTCTGGACTGTAAAAATCATTCAATTTCCGCATTTGCCGTTTTAGATGCCCAAATCAAAACTGAAGATTGAACGTGACAAACTTATGGGTGTAAGTAGAGATTTCTGCGGACGATAAGATGAAAGACAAAGCATGTTTTAACAGAGTGTCAAGTGAATGATGGGTGACTCAGGCTGGGAGTGGTCATTTCGAGTGAAATTAGATTAAAGAGACAATTTCGGCGCAAAAAGTAACGCGGCATCGAATCCATTATTTCCGCAAATACGAATAAACTGTGTTGGGCAGTCATACTAAAAGTCCTATTTGTCTTAACTGATAACTTAGTTCATTTATTTCCATTGACAAATCAAGTGGCACTCCTTGCATGTTTTCAAATCGCTGCCTTGTGGAATGTTTGCAAGGTCGTCAATTTGATATTTGAAACAAAAAGGTATCGTTAAGCATCAAAGGAAATAGAACTTGAACAAAGACAAAGTTATTTTGAAATCTTAGCCGTGCTTAATAGCAGATAATGTTTGTGACTGATTAAGTATTTTCGTTTCCAAACCAAGATATGGACAGTGAAGTCAAGCTCAAAGTTCTCGCAGTGTAGTTAAAGAACAGCAACAAAAGACCAGAGGGCACCGACGTGCAGATGGCACAGACGACAGGGGGCATAAAACTGGTGACGAGCAGCGGGAGGCGCGGCGCGAAACTGGAGGTGAAGGGGAGGGGAATGCCAACGGTGGCGATTTCTTTAATTTTGTCTGAGCCGAATCACGTGTTTTGAATTAATTAGTCAATGAAACTTTGATGCGTCATTACGGATCATCCCCCGGTGTACAACAGAATAGTCGTGAAGTACTAGAATGATGGAGATTGACGATAACGCTTTCACTCAGTTTGAAAACATGATTGTCTCTTTAAATGCCGTCTGACGTAACTGTGATCAACACACCCAAGGAAGTGGCCTCAGTCTGTCGTAGTTATCACAATGTCGGTGGCCGAGTACACTCATTTCGCCTCCGGCATGATCGGTGATGATATCAAAACGGTGATATAATGGTAAAATTAATGGGCTGAATCTCCGGTGTGTCACGCCGTGCCTGCGGGGACACAATTTCTATCTAATTCAGTGAAGATCTAATCTCGCAGGTTGTCTCAAAACATAAAAGGAGTGGAAGATCTCGTGTTGTCACGGTGTGTACCGGAGAGGGGGGGGGGGTGTACTCAACTTTTTGACGGGCAAGCAAGTGCCCGCAGTTTTAAAAAGTCGGCACGATCAAACCCAACCCTTTCGGTTAGTTTGCGCCCCTGCGATTAAAAGGGGCCATGCTTTTCCATGGCACAACCCTTTTGGTTAGTTATTGAATTAAAGTTAAAAACACAAGCTGTATTGTCTCTGTCTTGCTCCAAAGCCATCCTTTCGCCATTTCCCATGTGGTTCTATCTACTACAGGTAACAACAGTGCATGTAGACATTGTCCCAAGGAGACTATGATCACACAGAAAGGCTGCTTTTGAACCTGGATAGAGTCAATATATCTCGTGTTTTCAACGAAACCTGTGAATTAGATAAACTCTCAATTACAATGCAGTCTCAAAGACTGAAAATAAAACAGGAATACATAAATCATCTCCCTTTCGTAGGGAATTTGATCAGATGGCCTTGAAAACTGCACCTAGCGTAGACCAGCAGGCTTATGCCGCTGCGGCAAGTTCTCGCTCCCGGGTGGTAAGAACCACATGGAAGTCACGAGACATAATCCTGAATGTCACTCTCATTTTTTTAGGAGGATATTACCCCTCCTCTTAATCAGCCCTTTCAAGATCATCGATTAAAATTCGACATATTCGATTCTTTATGGTTACATTTATTCGTAGCTGTTTCGTTTTCGTTGCATCTGCACTCTCTTGCAATTTAATTACAAGTTCATTACTGCGTGATGTGGTAATACAATGCTTTATAGTAATAGGAACTACCATGGAATACCTTTTTAACATTCTGGCGTTACTCTAGTAACATGCTCTATACTTTATTTGTTAAGTATTAGTGCTGAAAAACAAAACTCTATTATATCTCTGATTTTTCTTTATGCGGTTCAGCCCGGGGACTACTTGAATTGCATTTGACGCGGCACGGAAGCTGCGATATTGTAACACAGTGAACTCGAGATGGGGGAACCATTCGATTAAAGAAATTCTATTAGTCACCCGCTCTCGTATGTTTGCAGGGATCAATTCCATGAATCCAATCTTGGACAGACGTCTTTTTAACCGATTGAAAGATGACATATCGGGAAGTGAATACATTTTGCAACGGTACTTTTGATAATAGATAATATCAAAAAGCATAAGTGGTAAATGTTTATTTGCAGATAGTTTACATGTCTATCCCGAAGCGACTTCTCAAACCCGCGCTTCACTACTAAAGGAAAGCATAGCACCAACGCATCCTCTTTGCTCCCCCTAAGCACATTTTTTTAGAAAACCGCCAAATTAGAAGAATACCGCACTAATCCATCAGTCAGTTAAAAAAAAAACAAAAAAAAAACAAAGAAAAACACAAAAATAAACAAAAGACTAAACCCAGCTATGCTTTTATAGCCCAAATATTTAACAACTTCTTAGATTTATGTGCATGCAGTTCCGAAATACTAACGCGGACCCTTTTGCACGGGATTAAATAAAAAATCCTTATAGAATACAAAGGAGAGGACAATAAAAAATTTCAATCTATCCCTTTTACTCGACATGCTGTCACATACATGTAGTGGTTCCTTTGTTCACAACATATCTAATATGTTGGTCACACTGGCCTCCTTACTTGTCCATTTTGGTACCTGCCGTAACTTCTTCTGTCGCGGATACCAGTGAACTGCCGTCAAAACGTTCCTGTACCAGAAATTATCTATTAGGTGGCATTAGAATCGCATGAACTCGGACTCCAATAGCATTTGAATCTGGTGCAAATCTTAGACATGTGATTCTTGATTGGTCAATCAATGGTGATGTCAGCGGTTTAATCATTTGAAAGTAAAAAGCACATCTTTATAACCTTTACTAATCACCATGCCCACTGCTTATCTGTAACTCGAGATCTTCATTCTTCGGGTTACACAGAGACTGTGCACATGATTTTCACATCTCACCTCAAAGTTATTCAGAAATGTAGCAGCATGCAATTAATATAATTGGACAGCAATCATATAAATACATGTATCTGTTTCAGAAAAAATACATAAAACGGGAGAAATAGGGGACAATTTTAAATGTTGAAAGATACATTAAAATTTGACTGGTCGGCACATACCTCATTCAACCGATTTCTATAATCTGAACAGTTCTGTCACTTTGAATGCATTTTCTCTCTGTTCATAGTAATTGCAGCGTTGGTTTTGGGGGTGACATCTGGTGACTGTTTTGGGGTGACATCTGGTGACTGTTTTGGGGGTGACATCTGGTGACTGTTTTGGGGGTAACATCTGGTGACTGTTTTCTGCTCATTTTTCAGAATCCAACCAACAGTGGCACGATATAGGTATAGTGAAAACGCGCATTTTAAATTGTGTCGATTGCTGAGGGTTAAATCGACACATTTTGTTTCGCGACCAAAACCCGCGGAACGGGCCCCAGTTCCATTAGACGTCGTACAAGGTTTTTGAAGTCTTTGATCTACAATGTATTCTTATCTTTTTCTGTTTTGCACACCTTCTGAAACGGAAATGTGGCGCAGAGCGGATTCGAGCTGAGCTTGCTTAGAACTAAAACACTCGTGAAAAGTCAGTATGGGCCACGTGCTTTGCTCATAATTCACGGCCACATCTCGCTAAAACTTGCACGATCTTCCGTTTTCCTGTGTTTCTTGCGTCTACGAAACACAGCTCTGGGTTTTTCAAGCCTCAAACTAACAGAAACTGTTGAGAGAAATCCGTGTCTGGATATCAGCGTGCATGCATCGGTTTGTATTTTGAAGATACAGTCTGGGAATGTGCCTGAAAAGTATTTTGGGTGGTTTTAGCATTTTATTTCACGCCTTGTTATCTAGAGAGAGTCACACAACCATACGAGACTTCATAGAATCAGGAAGGTATTGCTCAGTAGCAGTGACGGATTTAAGGGGGGGGGGGGGGGCAAGGGGGCCATGCCCCCCTAAAATTTTCCCAGATTCCATTTGGCAGTTCGGGGATGCGAATGTCTGAAGGGCAAACTTCTGGCTAATACTCTGCCATGGCCTTCCCTAACTCAAATCCTGGATCCGTCCCTGACTAAGAAGAGACAAGTGCATCGATTAGTCTGTTTTTGTTCTTGCAGATCCCGCAAACTGTAAAAGCATTCCTCAATAGATGGAGCAGTATCTTCAACATGAAACAATAGGAATGTCACAATGTTATATTCTAACCATTCAGAATGTCCGAATGATACTTCCTCCTGTTAATCATGACCTTTTCACATTACTACATCTCGTAGCACACTCAGGTAAGGAGTGTAGTAATGCAAGTGTATCATATACAATCGATTAGCGACCTCCTAGTCCCCAGTGTCTGCATCCGATTTATTGTGATTTAGTTACAGTGGTCTGTGAACCATATACCTATCTAGTAGAGGCGCCGTAGTCGTGTGCATCAACGTTCCCCACGATATGTCGGATACATAGCACGCGGTATATTGGTCGTTTTGCTAGCTCCTGGGGTTGTGCATCAGCGAAAGCAGTAATTAAATCCAGATTATCGGATACATTTAAGCTTACTAAAGGGAAGAAAAACCATATGGTGTTTCTGCAACTATCTACTAAAGGGTGACTTTTTTCAAGAAAGTTACGTACCCGGCCAATGGGACTCTTTTTTCGAATACACTCTCTCAATGAGACGGTAAGCCAAAACTCCCGTCACCGTAGTAGAGAGCCGCCACCCCATTGCGACGACCACCGTGACCGTGACGGGAGCGATGACAACGCCGCTGACATCAGCAGCGATAGTGTGTTTTTTGTACAGTTTTGCAAGCACGAAAACTGTATTTCCCCAAGACAAATTGAAACAGGTATCTCCATCTGGTCGAGACTTACAGACACGTTTCATTCATAGAGAAGGTAGCTCGAGACGGTTTGAGTTCATTGGCAACAGATTCATTGGACAAACACCTCATACAAGGATCTTATTGTTTGCAGTCGTAAGCGACTGAAAGACTTGGAATAACATCAAAAGTCTAATTTTCGACAACACCGTCGGAATTTTCAGTGCGTTCACTGTGAGCGTAATAAACGCGTTATCTGGTTAAAGTTATACAGTCCCATTCTCCTTCCTCATGCGAGCGTGTGCGAGTGTTTAAATGAAATCTCGTAGCTTTTCAAAAGACCTAAAATTAGGTCTGGGCGCACTACACACGCGTACGGTCCCAGAGGCATTGGATCTTATCTCCGAGGTCACGTGACCGGGAGTGCTTCATTTTCATCGGAGCGCAGCGATTGATCAGTCTTTACCTCTCGGCTCGCTAAGGGAGTGCGCGTCGCTGTACTGCATGGTTGTTGGTTTGGAATGGAGCTTCCTTTTACGAAACGATGTTGACTTTTGGAACATTTTTTGAGGTAGGAATGTTCTTTTCTCGCTTTTACATGTGAGTGATGAATGTATTCACTTGTTCATTCGAGCATACAAGACTACGAATTGGTTGTGGACAAGAAGGTGATAAAAATATTTATTGAGCCAAAAAGCGTCATTTTATTTAAAAAAAAACACTCGTCGTTGTCGGCGAAACAATTTCAGATTCATTGGTAACTTCGCAATGATCAGGATAATATCACTGATCATCAAATTCACACTAATCCCCCGGGGCTGATTCATTGACAGTGGCTTCATTCAAAACCGTTCAATTTAGAATACATCAAATGCCAAATGTCGTCTGGGTCTACGTTTGCTTTTCGTTTGCTGCAAATTGCGCTTTACAAGGGCTTCGTTTATGTACATCGGCGATACCATGTCTTTTCCACAAACATACTTTACTTGTATTACATGAATATGATAGTCTTGTATGAAAACATTTTCTTTGTCTATGCGCTTGGTATGTTATTCAAGAAACATTCCTCTCTCGGATAATCTCCACTTGACGCGTGAACACAGTAGAAAACCACAAACTTAATCCCATTACTAGATGAACTTAGTCGCACTAGGTAAAACCACAAACATAAGATTCTTGTGTAGTCGAAATCCACTTCAAAATGCTCGACGATCCGGGTTACGATATTGAATAATAAAACCGTGTATGAAATGTCAGTCAGGGTCCTCGTATCAGCTGGATCAAATTGCGTTCTATTATTGCGATGAAGACGTCATAAAACACCTTTCTAAGCGTTCAGTCATACAGAAGATGAGAGAGGATACTTTCAAATTTCTCTGTTTTGTCACCTGTTTATTTTATGACCCGCGACATCAGTTTTCACAAACTAGGTTTGGGTGGTCCGTGTCGGTTCTATGGGTTTTGATTGTATCTTTGAGTGTAATCGTTTCTTGTATAGTTTCGCTTCTGTAATGCGTCTATGCGTTATATAAGCTTGATAATATTTGTGAATTTTACCGCCTGAAGCATTGAATTTTATATGTATTTTCTGATGTATATTGTTTAAATTGGTTGAAGACGAAATAGTCCAGCCCATTGTTTTACAAGGTTTGAGCGAGAGTGCTTCTTGTCCCCTGGACAGCGCGTCCGCCCTCCATGTATTTAAATGGAGGATTCCGACATTTCACTGAATGTTGGGATTCGCAGCTGGGTATAACGCAGGCAAACTCTCTCCTGCTACACAGGAAGGACACAGTTTGCATCGGTGAGAGGGGTACTGCCTACTACCACATTGTATGTGGCTTACATCAATTTCCATACAAACACGAATATTTGGCAAAACTTTTCCGAGAAATAGGCTACATAGATAATACCAGTGTAAGTGATCGATAACGTTAGGTTGTGAAATTGGTGACATGTCTTAATTTGTTATTTACTCATATTAAGGGTGATTATTGCTCTTGGAAATAACTGTCGATACGTTATTGTGGGAGAAGCTTTGTCGCGTCTAGCACGGTATGTGCCGAGCGTCGGATGTTCCTAGTCAAGCCCAGAGACAAACATTCATCTGTGTTAAGGGAACAAGTGTAGACCAAGTTTACAGCGGAAAGTGATCCAAATCAAACGTTCGTATCTTCAACGTATCACGGGCTCGTAGCAGCTTCAATTTACATTCCAACGGTAGCAGCTCCTCGCTCGTCGCCGTGACAGAGGGCATTATTCGATTTTGTATGCGGAATTTCCGTATTACCACCTGCCGTTCACTTCCACTCAAGAAATGGCATTGCCATCGTAACAAAAGCTCCGGTTTTCACAGTGATTGTCCAACATCAAGAAGAGTTCATGCCGACGCCCAAAATAAACCTATTTTATGTCACAGTTATGTTTCCCATGCGGTGGCCGTAATTGGTTTATCAATGCACAGTCGTCCTCGTGTCTTGCCACTAGTCGTTAGGATGCCGTTAAACAGAAGATCAAGTAATTGAATTGCTACTGGATACAATTTCCACGGTCTGAGGAAATGGGGTTCTCAAAATTTAACAGACTACAAAAAGAAACAATCTGAAAGAAAACCAAGAACTGACATGGAAATAAGATTTTGGGGTTTGCCGGTGCGACGCAACTTCAGTTAGTGGTGCGTGCCCAGGATCAGTGACCTATATGTGCGTGAAGTTAACGTGCGCTAATGACATAGATGATGAAAACGCCTAGATCACACACGGGTCAATGTACAAATCTCAATAGTGTCCACTTACTCATTAGTACTGCCCATTTGGCTTCTCAAATGCGCCAATGTAGCTGTCTGATTTCAACAAACTCAATCCTTTTTACGCTTACTATTTTAGAAGGCTGTTTTTACAAACTTTGTGAGGCCAGTTTTCACTGTCGTTATAAGGAATTGAGAGTAAATGGATCGATTTTGCAGTAAGAAACTAACCTTTGCTGACGTCACGAATTAATGCGTTTGATCAAAATAACATAATTTTGTTGCATACCTGTCGTTGGAAAACAGAATTTCATTTTACCAGCTTGTTAATCACATGTTCTGATCAAATAATTGTTGCTTTGCCTTGTTGCAACACACAAGCATTGTGTGTTAGTTTTAATTGAATCCATCTTCTCAGATAACTATTTCAAAGGAATACGGTAACATTATTAATCAGCCCGATCTTCGTCCTCATACAACCAGCAAACGTTCATTGTAATTGTTTCGTCAGGTGTTACAAAAGTGAAATTGAAACTCCTACATTTACTTGGATTAGCTGTTTGAAATAATTCAAAACGTAGGTAACGCGGGACCCCACTATTCAGTACCAGCTAAAGGTCTGTCGTTTTGGTTGTTGCGTATACGTGTGATTTATTCAGCTGGACTATTTTCTTTTTGGAATAACCAATATTGTGTATCTTGGAAATCATTTAGACGATCTGTCTGACATGTCAAGGTCGAAGAAACGATGCCGTGCAATGAGAAAGAGTGGTTTAATAACTAGCAAGAAAGAAGCTCTTGAAATTCCATAAATATCTAAGCCGCTTGTGAATTTTACGATGGCGTATAATTTAATGTCAAAAGACTGTTCAGTTTACAAAAGAATACATAGAAAATTCGCACTAAAGCAAATTTCAAACCGTGAAAGGTGAAACGTGTCAATTTCAGATCGACGCATAAAACTTGCCCGAGGTAAAGTTTGTGGGAATACCGTGCATTCTTATAAGCATTGTTATGATGAATTAATGAATGATTCCGCAGCCGTAAAAGTCATTGAGCAACAGCCGTTCTATTGTTGATGTCTCTATCATTCCCTTATACAAAACTTCGTTGGTTAGAAGTTTGTCAACGCGGTTGAAATAGATCACTACAGCCAATGCATTGATGAATAGGTTTACTTGAGAACTGCTCTCTAATACAATTGTGTATACGCAGGACGCTTGCGTGCGAACTTGGCACAGAAAATGGTCCGTTTGGCCACAGGTAATCGACAACTTGTGTGAAAAAATACTTTAAAATGCACTGCTTCCAGCGAACGTGTACCTAACGCTTATTCGCAAGCTTTCACAACCGTTCCCATTCCCCGTGAGACAGAACTCCAGGCCATTTAACGTTTAACTTTATGTCTCGTTATTACTGCGCTTTCCCAGCATATAAAATTGACCTGATCTGCATTTTCAAAGTTACTCACGACGAGTGTTTCTCGTCGGCAAGCTGGGTTTTCCAAAGTGAAAAGGATTTGTTCCGCGTTAGAGACACGCGTAGCCAGCAGGGGGACCAGTTTGGTTTGAATTTGTGTCCCAAATTGAATCGAATAACTAGGTCAGCTGAAAACGGCCGATTGGGTCATCGAGTAAATTGCAAAATTTAGTTGGCTACGTATATTCGAGGATGGACTCAAAGAATTTAGGGGTCGAGACCTTTGCACTTAGCTGCCAGTAAAAACGTAGATGTTCGTCTGTGCTTGGATATACGTAGGCCCTTGCACTCTGCCAAAGGATGCATTCGGAATAGGCAATCGCTTAAAACAATTAATTATAGTGATTACTAAACGTAAATTGATCAAAACAAAATATCCACTTTTTCCTGCTGCATATCGCATCTGCATATTTCGTTTTATTCACTGATGACGATTTCTAAGAATTCAGCAGAGTCTCTCTTGTGATGGATCGGTCTTGGAATGATCTCACGATAAAACCGGTTACATTTGAGACAATATTGAATACCACTGACGATTTGAAATATTAAGCAAAAATAGCATAATTGGTTTAGGTTTGTGGTTATTTGAAAATTGACGCTGTGACGCGGTAATTTTAGTTGTCCATGTTTTCAGAAACAAAAAGTTAGCCAGCTGATATGTATGGGGGCTTGTAGTTTACCCCTAGTTCACCTGATAGCAACTGAAACGGTAATCTTGCCGAGAGATTCGCTCCTACTTCTTATTTTGTAGGCAAATGTGTGTTCAGCTGTTGCTTAAAGATGTTATTAGCATGCATCTACTTTTTGGATAACTGTTATGAGATACGAAAACAGAGTGTACAGTGGTACTGCAGCCGNGGGGGGGGGGTGCATTTGGGGGCAACAATTGTTCGGAATTCAAAACCACTTGCCTGGACTGCAAAAACAAATGGTCGTTGATCAAACGTGTTGTCCGGACTTCAAAACGCGATGGCTTCATCCCCCCAAAAAAACAGTTGGCTGGACCTAAAACACGATGGCTGGTGCTATAGCCAATTGGCCGGTGATCAAACACAACGGCCGGACTTCCTCCGAGACTGGCTTTGAAATTCTCAAAGGATTCGAATGACATCTAGTGTTGATTTTCCGAACCCGTTTGTTTGTTTTGTTCGAAATCGGCAATTTGTTCGGTCATTGTGTTTGAGCACCGCCCAACCCGCATAAGGTTCGGCCAAACAGTTTTTTTTTGGTGCGGCCATCAGGTTCTGAGGTACCGGCCGGCCCTGATTGCGTTTTACGTCCAACCCCCAAGCTAGAACACCCGTTACAGGATTTTGCAGTCCAGTCAGCTGGTTTTAAAGTCCGACCAATTGTTGATTCCCCCCACCTTGAACATGAGCATCGTTCATGATGATCACAGCTTTGCTTTTATCAGTGCCACTCAATTTAGCATATAAATCATGTTTCTTCTGATCAACTAATTTATATAAGCCTCGTCATTCATTGACCAGTCAAGAACGAGCTATCAAAAAGATTTACACCAGACTCAAATGCTAATATAGTCTGAGTTTGTGACTTGTGAAACGGATCGAGATCCTTTATTTTTAAACCGAGTGCCATCTTTTGCCAGTTTTGAGACTCATGTCTCAAGACGATTTGGGAGCAGACCAGAACTAATTATGACCTAATAGGACTATTTCTAGCACTCTCGTTGTTTCACGCAAAACATAACTCTCCCGTAAATATTTTGTGGTGTAAAACATCCTAGCTTTAACAAAAGTTGACTATGGCGTATTTTTGCCCTCAAAGTCGCCTTATTTACATGTAGCGACAAGTTCTTTATGAACGCAATCGATGGTTGTCCTCTCGGGCGAAAGAAGTCGGTTAAGCCAACTTTTTCTGACACCGCACCAAAGTATTGCGTTTGAGAAGCAGTGGTGGGCGACTGTGGTAATGTTCTTAGTTTGGTGTAGACGAAACAACTATTAACTCTAGACTGGTGCGATGAACTCTACTAAGTACAACGTACACTGTAAGCAACATTAACGAGATCAAACAATTACTACCGACTTGAATAAATGCTTTTAAACATTTAAAAATGCAATACCAGTAAATTAATTTTTTCAAAAAAGCATAGCATTGAAAACAGGAAAATATCATTTAAAAGGTTTTACAATTCTGGATCTCTTTCTTTCTGTTCTAATACAAGATAACTTAACAATTGTTATCCAGTAAAAGCACAATGCACCGGTTTTGATCCACTATTGATGCTTGTAAGAGCACAGAATGTCGGATAAGGAAAACATGTAACGGATCACGCGACCCTCACTACAGGTTGCGCGCTGTACTAAATCAGCCTCAGGCAAAGGGGTTGTGATGAACCCACCACTTGCTATAAGAATGCTGCCCTCAACTTGTATCTTGCACATATAAGAAACGATTTTTAGGAAGACCTAACAATTCATTTTTGCTTCAAACCAGGCTCAATGAATAGAATGCCCAGCAAGACAAGCCTACTTGTTGAGACTATTCTCGAGTAGGCCTAATAACGAACTGCCTGTTCTTCAGCCACGCCCCGACTGAGATTTGGTTTATTACTGCAAGTGATCTAACTCATTTTTGGAAGAGAAGTCGGTTTTATATCATTTTTACCAGCAACGATTACTATGACGGTATATCGGAGACTGAAATTTACCTTGTGCCTTACAGACAGGATCCTTGGTGTTAATCGTAACACTCTAGACGCAGACTGTCACGATCCTTGATCTGATACAAGCACCAGTTCGTTAAACACACTGCAGGAGTCTCTGTGCTTCATTCTTCAGCATTCCTGATGGGCTGTCAGTTTATGAACAGGTTTCGCTCGCGCCGCCAGTCTATTTACTCATTTACCATTGTAACACTCATGGCTTGCAACCATCTTGTTTGCTAAGAGCCCAGTAAAAGTCAAATTTTCGTTAACCGTAACTGAATTAGTCTTGTTTGAAGGTCATTCACTTAATTTTGTCTTTATACGAATTGCGTAGGTGTACGCGGACAAACGATTAAAATGTTTACTGCACTAGGTTTATCATTCTCGTGATCTCGGTGCATGACATTTGAGTCGTCGGGCACGCAAATTTTTCACGGCCGACATGGCACACGGTGCCACTGCAGACCTTGGTCTATGTTTATTCAGAACCAACAGTTACATTTTACTTGCTGACTGTTAGCATAAACGACAAAGTGAGGCCTATATACGGTGGCATATCATGATAGTAGCAGTAGTAATTATTACTACTGCTATTACTAATAGTTATGTTAAATAATTATTAGTGGTAGTACTAGTATTGGCACGTTTACTTCAGATAATACGCCATGCACGCCGGAAGATGTTCTGCAAATAACGCTTCACCCTGGCTAAACCACCAAAATGACCGTACTGGAAGTCGTCAAAGTCATCCAACTGGATTAAGTACTCGTACATCGAGGTTTCTTTCCAATATGTCACTTGATTCGTCAATAATATCGGGAACAAACAACTCTTAATGTGATTGCATCACGATGGATGTATAGCGCTTGTAATCTCATAAATCACGTCGAAGTCGATCTCCATGACCTCGAGAGTCACCCAATCGCTAACGCGCCATAACGGTGATCCGCCAGGATCGCCAGTGCTCCCACGTTGGCGCCACAAACACAACTCCTGCTCGTACCCAAGGCATACTGGGCAGCAAAATGGCAACGACTTCGTTGACAAAGCATGAAACACGTATGTGAAATCAATCTTAGTTACCGTAGTAATTGTTCCAGTTTCAAGGAAATAGCATCTTAAATCCTTACGACGAACCACGAGTCAGACAATTGTGGAACAGACTTGTCCCCTAAGGAAATAGTCTATAGTGCCGTCCACACCACGATTTACCCCACAACAATTTACTTCTGAGACGAGTGATCTCACCCGCGAGTGTCTTAAGTTTGGAAATGGTCCCCTGCACTGCATCGACAACAGCCTGCACTTCAAAAACAAAATGTGGTTTGTTTCTGAAAGTAATGGTCCGAGATGATACCTTTGTTTTGTGCTTAACCACCAGCTTTTTTCTATGCTACCTCCAAAAGAGAATAAACTGAATTTACTTAGAAAGAGTCATTTTGGACAATAAAATTACATATTTTTGAGAAGGTATTTGAAAAACTCCGCGCAATACCACAAATCAGTTTACATTTCCTTGTATTTTTGCTGTACTTAGACTAGAATGCGTAATGGGTAGTGGGAATCCCGTTGAACTGAAGTCATTCAATAGTCTTTTTGAGTTATTATTCACTTTATGTGCTGTACAAGCTGTATATTCCAGTTTGACTCACGATGTAAATTTTAAACGTACAGATAGATGTACGTGGTCAAGCAACCATGCAGCCTGTTGCCAGTAACAAAATNGGGCCATGCACCGCCTAAAATTCTTCCAGATACCATTTGGCAGTTCGGGGTGCGAATTGCTTGCTAGCGAATGCCCAATGCAGCATTGACCTTGAACAAATCCCGGTCACCGTTTTTTAGCAATAAGGTCCACAAACCCAAAAATTCGAGACACCTGCATCCCTACATTTTAGGCTAGGCGCGCGCATGTGGCGAAATTCTGGTTATTCCTGTGCCCTGCCCCCCCTAACTCAAAATCCTGGATCCGCCCCTGAAATTATCACACCCTATAACATTATCCGTGAGCAATGCCAGCGACCTCAGTCCGAGATTTGCAACAGTGTAGTTGATCGATAACTTAATCCATGATCTTGCGATAGCGTGAGACGCTATTAATTAGTTAACTAAACAACCTTAGGTTACATCTATTCCGTATTCTCGACGACAAAAGTATGGGCGTCATGCTAGTGCTCATTTCCACTGCATTCCCTTGTTTGGGGTCAGAATTTGTCAGAACAACAGATTTTCAAAAAAAAAAAATATTCAACTTTTTATTGAGTATAGGTTGAACTCTTACTAAGTTAATAGGATCACTTTTTAGAACCGGCGAAAGCACCGTTACTAACATTCGTCAGCAGCAATTAGCATTTCATAAGTAGAGCAATTTGGAGGAATATGGGCGGACTGACGACTTCATCGATATTGTTCTATAACACCTCCGAATTCTGTATAATTTAGATACTAGGGGATTGTCAGGCCGTCAGAAGGGCAAATGGGCAGAAAAGCAGTCAGACTGACATGCAGACAAGCGGATATTGGGATGTACGATATATAAAAATTCTTTAATCATTGGGAAATTCCTATTTACTTCCCCCATCGTGGAAAAGCAGATCAAATAGTTACAATTTTAGATGAACAATTTATCTTGAACTCGTATGGTTTGACTAGTCGTTTTCATTTGGATGATTATCGCCACAAGGCGCTTTAAGGAGCCGTGCAACGGTTAAACGATTTGAAACCAACCAATCCATAGCGCAATTGATGTACCCAGAACGAATTCGACGTATTCTAAAAGCTTCAAGTGTATTTCAGACAAAAGAAAAACGTTGCTGTACGTGTCTCGGGCGATTTCTTTGCGAAATGAAGCGCTACCAAAGTACGCGTTGTTCTGAAGAGATGTCCGTCGGCGGCTAAATGTCTATCGTCATTGGTGTTTACTTTTAGTAAACAGTTGTATCTGATGCAGATTGCAACTTGTAACGTCTACAGACATGAGATAATTCGACGATTTGAGAATTCTATTTTCTTTTGGATTATCTCTCGACTGCATAGATAAGTAAATATATTTCGAACACATGGAGTTACGTCTCATTTAAACTCGAACTGTTGATAAACGTGCTGAGGAGTAAAACAGCGGACATGTGTTCTTATCTAATAACAAAAATGCGAAGCTTGAAGAAAGAAACGCAACTCTTGAGAAAAACGTTTTGATGGGAAAGTAACACCTGGGGTCCGTTTCATAAAAGTGAGACAGAAGGCTCCCACTTCAAGAATGCTGAAAAATGTGCTCATCAAACTCCAGAAATAATTTGCTGAAATTATCTCAGTAAGTAGCAGTTACCAGTATGCAGTACGAGAGGTTGCACTTTTGCACAATTAAAATTTTATTATTTTCTAAGAATAATTGTGTTGAGAGAAAGACCAAATTTCTGTCTTAGCAGAACGACTGTGGTGTTCGTGAAGTAGAAAGCTTGTTTTGTTTTCCATAACTAGTTAGGCAGTCTACACCTTAGCAGTGTGATTAAGATAGCGACATTTTACTGATTAGATCTCAATAGGTTGCGGCCGAACACAAACCTGATAGTATCATGAAGTTGAAAGGGCGAGCTAATCCACCGAAGCCCTCATACAATCTTTCATTTGGCATCTCACCTGGGAGCTGATCAAATGTTTCGGAGGAAGACCTATCCGGATTGGATGTTTTCCGATCATTGTTTACCTATGGGGCCACAGGAGTTTCAGCTCCAATCGATATACGACGTCTGCAACTAACAATTTAGTGTAGGTTAATTGTAGTACTTCGTATAGTGTTATTTGCAACCCGACTCGTTGGCGCGCAAAGCTGCAAATGGCAGACGATGCAAGAGAATTGGGTCTATTTTGGAATTCTTGTTTATTGCGAGACGATTAGATTCATGTGCGGAATGGCACACGACGTGTAACCAAAGGTAATTAATACTCTTATCTGTTAATTGGTTTCTTGTTGATGAAACTAAAACTGCCGTTTGAGCGGCTGTCAATGTTACTCACGGGGGTAGGCCTACTCACAAACCGACGTTTTGAGAGGCTGCCAATGTTACCCACTGGGGTACTCAAAAAACGACGGTTTGTGCGACTGCCAATGTTACTCCCGAGTGCACTCAATGTGCGCAGGCTCAGGTATTCTATGTTACGATATTGTGAAAGTTTTCGAGTGAACCTCGTTGCTACAAGCTTTTAAAACGATGCATATTGTCAAATAAATGGCCCTCGTGCCGATCTGCCTCGAAGCAACGCCTTCTTGGCGAGGACGCTCGATGGCAGTCGCAGTGATAGAATGAAGCACATAATTATTCCAAACTTCTAAAGGTGTTTATCCTAGTTTTTGACTAGCTTGAGTGTGCAAGGCAGTTGGGAAATTACAGTCTTTTTAGGGGGTTGATTCTAAAACTGGTTCCCTTACGCACCTGAAGCTTACCGTGCAAAAATCGTCCTTGTCGCGAGCGATACATCCCGTGAGTAAAAGCTATGAAAGACTACCCTCCGTTTGCGCTAGGATGCAACTGAATCCTAGCTTTGCGTGGCCTAAAGCTTAGATTCATGGAATTTACCAGAGAATATCAAACTCAGGTTTGCGGACTTATGATATTGTTTCTTCTATTTGGCCTGTTTTTACGGTAGGTCCTTGAGTAGTTTAATTTCACAGTGCCGTTTCAATAGTTCTTAAACATTTTCTCGGTCGATTTTTTCGTGAAGGTGTTACAAAGAGCGCTTATATAGCACACCCTGAAATAGTCAGCATCACTCTCACTCTTAAGTTATTTGGTCTCAACGTAGCACACGTGTATAAGCATTTGTCTCACTTCTTCACATGCAATGGTACTAGATTCCATCTCTATTTTGTGTAAATCACTATTGTACTTGAAGCAAGCTAGTTTTATTGCATTTGAATTGCAATTGGTGACGACAAGAATTTGGCAAAAAGTCAACTTTCAGTGCTACATGTGCTTCGTTAGTTAATCTACTCAAATTGACATTCGAAAAGTAGGTCAGTCATGCAATATATTTTTCTACCTCCACTGAAGAGAATGGTTCAGTCCAGGACGGCTCTATTGATGGCATGTTTTGTTGTTTCTGCCTTCGCTGGTGGGCACGTTTGTGACTTGTGAATCAATTATCGAATGATCTGGTGTGAAAGTACTTGTGAGGACCATTTCGATGAATAGCACTGTAATTCTGGAGGCAGACGATTCGTTTTCAGTCAACCGCTGTTTAAGCGCATCTGCTGCTCGTGCATGGGTATGTATGGCTTTGGGTGCTAGGCTATGGCCCCACAACACGTTTTCACTGTTTCTTCATATTACATTAAGGGAGCAGGTTTGGAGATTTTGAAAGTGATGGTGATTTTATTACAGGACTTATGACTAAGATATCTTCAAAATGACCATTCCCGGAGAGTTCAGTTTACCTATCATCGTCAACATACGTTGTATTTCGCTTTCTTTAGTCTGTTATTAGAACAAAAATGGAGTTAGACTTGCTCTCAGATTTTTTCTCTTTTTAATCCTTACTGTGATGGTTTTCCATTTCCGTTGCCAACTCAAGCAGCAGGTAAAACACACACGCGCTACTTTCGAGTCGTAATTTTAGAGTTGGCCAACCTCCATAAAGCCTGAAGTCTTTTCTTGAGTGGATTATGGTTTCTGTGCTCTTGGTGGTATCGGAAATAGAATCCTAGAGCAAAAAGCCAGTTCGATTTTCGTTTTTAGCCAGCTAAACATGGCTTTAATCGTTCGTACATCTTGGAGATATATTGAGCGCTGTTTTAGGCAACATGATTGTTACCTTCGGACATCCCGTTTCTAACAATAGTCTGGGTCGAATGTTATGGTCTAAGTTTGCGATCCTTTCAAACATCGTGAAATATTAAAGGCAAGTGAACTTGGTTATAGTGTAATAAGAACGGGGCTCATCGGTGTTATTTTGCTTAATAAACCGCTCCATTCTTTTGTTATGTTACTTTAAATGGAGCCATGTTTGACCCGCCGATGTTGCTCTGCGACTTTAAGGACGTTTTTGCGTCACAGAGAATGATCAGTGCCGCACTAATCGCGCGTGCTGTCTCACTGCTGGCGATTTTTCGCTATATATATACACGTGTGTCAATACTCATAAAGCAATAGATATATGTTAAACTGCTCGTGTTTTATTTGGCTGTTTTGTTAAATGAGATTGCTGCGCCGTGTGAGTAAAAATACTCACACTGCGCATCAGCCTCGGCTAATAAAACACCCATATAAAACACGTGTAGTTTAACATCTAGATGTATATAGTTGGATTTAAAACAACTTCTTTGCTTTTAAGATTGTATTTAGGGGGTCAGAAGGTAATCCTCTCTCGTCATTAAAGATATCGACTTTTAGACATTTTACAGTGACACATGGTTTGGCCGACAACAGGTGAAGANACACGCGCTACTTTCGAGTCGTAATTTTAGAGTTGGCCAACCTCCATAAAGCCTGAAGTCTTTTCTTGAGTGGATTATGGTTTCTGTGCTCTTGGTGGTATCGGAAATAGAATCCTAGAGCAAAAAGCCAGTTCGATTTTCGTTTTTAGCCAGCTAAACATGGCTTTAATCGTTCGTACATCTTGGAGATATATTGAGCGCTGTTTTAGGCAACATCATTGTTACCTTCGGACATCCCGTTTCTAACAATAGTCTGGGTCGAATGTTATGGTCTAAGTTTGCGATCCTTTCAAACATCGTGAAATATTAAAGGCAAGTGAACTTGGTTATACTGTAATAAGAACGGGGCTCATCGGTGTTATTTTGCTTAATAAACCGCTCCATTCTTATGTTATGTTACTTTAAATGGAGCCATGTTTGACCCGCCGATGTTGCTCTGCGACTTTAAGGACGTTTTTGCGTCACAGAGAATGATCAGTGCCGCACTAATCGCGCGTGCTGTCTCACTGCTGGCGATTTTTCGCTATATATATACACGTGTGTCAATACTCATAAAGCAATAGATATATGTTGAACTGCTCGTGTTTTATTTGGCTGTTTTGTTAAATGAGATTGCTGCGCCGTGTGAGTGAAAATACTCACACTGCGCATCAGCCTCGGCTAATAAAACACCCATATAAAACACGTGTAGTTTAACATCTATATGTATATAGTTGGATTCAAAACAACTTCTTTGCTTTTAAGATTGTATTTAGGGGGTCAGAAGGTAATCATCTCTCGTCATTAAAGATATCGACTTTTAGACATTTTACAGTGACACATGGTGTGGTCGACAACAGGTGAAGAATCTAGGTCAGCACTTTCTACTGTTTTGACTTGGATCTTTTGTTGCAAAGAATTTGCATTCGATTATTGTGTTTCCTCCGAATGACATTTAGGTGTTAATTTTATCCTAGGCATTTCTGTCAATAATTTTATTGTCCCGCACAATGGTATCCCTCTGGTTGTGACTAAAATACTACCCATTTTGATATATCAATACAAGGCCCGAAGTAAACAAACCGAGGTATGCTTTTTTATTGACTGGGAATTCCTCGGCCGTCTGGTCGTGATTTGCATGAAGTGTGAATCGATATCCTTACACGCATTGCTTGAAGAACATAGTGAGGATAGGGTTTTGTTTCCTGCACAATGTTAAGGGTGCATTGTCTGTTTAACGGCCAAAAAACTCATTTTGCGATTTACCGTTGGATGTGATAGACTCCTTGAAGTTATTACCATTGATTAGACCATAAAAGAGCAAAATCTGTTGAGGTTTTGTAATTTTAATACAAATCGACAATTGTCGTCGTTGTCTCCCAGGCATTCGTTGAAATCAAGGCCGGTGACGTTACAAAATACTCGTTAGCATTAAATTGTGACTGCGGATGTTGCAGGTTCGATTCCACACCGAGGCTGATCTTAAACATTTTCTCGCCGATAATGTCAATTCATCTCCCTTCCAAATGAGCTTTTGATCATCGTTAAAACGAAGTTTTTCATTGTGTCTAGTAAAGTTTGCATTGGCGAGCTATGACCACTGACGTTTTTGTAGTTTTAAAAAATAAAAATGCCCCAATTCATCTTTTGGTTCGTAAGTGGACAAACTCTTCTTCTCCACGTTTGAAGCTGTAGAAAAGAGTGGAGGACTGTTTTCAGACATTGATATTTTTTAATTTTTGTCGCTCTTCCTTCGATCGTACCTGCTTGTAAATTTCAACAGCTGTAGGTTCCCCCTGTATGACTTTCTCATTTTACACTGAATGACTCAGAAGTACTTGGAGTCGGAGAATGTTTTTGAATTCACTATATGCCAACTTTTGTTCATGGAAAAGTTATCGTACCATATTATCGAGAATGGTGATTCTAATAGGATGGGTTTGTACCGAGTCCTTTGTATATTGCGGTATTGTGGTCTGAGAAATTACTATAGTAGCCACGCGTTTATTGAGGGCTCCAAGTAAAATAGGACGGTCAGTGCCTTGGCTTAAAGTTCCTATCTTGTAGACGTTTTTTCCGCCAGGAATCTTGTATGAATATTAAGAAATAAAATAAAACAGCGTGCCTTGTCTATGCTGCAGCCGACTGAACTACATTAACTAACAAGTTCACACGACTACCATCAGTAGGCCATTCATGTTATGTTACCGAACGTCATTCTTCAGTATTGATGCTACGTTACATGTACGTTAGGCTGTGTTCTGTATACGCAAAATACTATCAAAAAACCAAAGGCACGTAAGTATTTGTGAGATATTCTCATATATTACAATCGAAATGCATGATCGCACAAGGTTTATTCGCCAGTGTTTTGAGTATGCGGTACACATCTAGAAACATTTCCCTCGTTTTGCGAACAAGAACGCGTGCGGTAAATGCTCTTGTTCGGTTACTGATTGAGGTTCCTCATCAACAGACTGAAAATGCATTTTATCTGTAATGGCCTAAAGGTGATACATACGTTATCTTCCCATTATGGGCCCGACAGGGGTAAATCGGATTAGAATAACCAGGTTTGAGACAAATACTGCGCTTCTCATTGCTGGCTGGCTTGACTCGACTCTTTAGTACAAACACACAAAAATAATGAAGCGTCATTGTTTACCGAAAATACGTTTTTACCCTTTATGAATGTGTAGGGATTTTCGTCACATTGGGTTGACCATGATAACTTCCTGGCTCTTTTTATATAATGGGCGTTGATCGTTTGATCGCCGACTAGGCTTCGTACTGTCATTGATTGAATCACGCCACATGGGGATATCGTTGTGAATGTGAATTGCTTAATTAATGAAGTCCCTGGATATATCGAACCCAACAAATCGGTATTGTTGTATGTCAAAGCCCAGCGAATGCAGGGCCGTTTAGATGCGCAAGTTCTCATCACAGGTAATTGAGATTTACATGCGCATATTGACTGCCCACGTAACACTTGGATAACGCAGATAGACTACATCATCAGAGTAACAGAGTATGCTACGACCTTGCATATTTTAACATAACACTTTTCAAAGAATCTCTGTTTTGACTCATTAGTCCGGTTGTAAATGGACTAGACATTTCTTTACTTTAAAAACACGACAGAATTTGTACGGTCTGCAGCATGTATTTGAACGGCAGTCACCAGGTGGCGAAACCGGCTAGACTATGAGACCGTCCACAAAGAAATTCCGGACAACAACCCTGCAAATCCACATTTCTCGAGTCCGCTAAAACATTTCCTCAAAAACCGTTTTAAGTCGAGAGTTAAAGGTACATGAATAAGATCTTAAAGGGTACAGAATCTTTCTTGATGTCCTTAACAATCAGGTTGCCGTAGGACCGAGTGGTAGANTGCTTAATTAATGAAGTCCCTGGATATATCGAACCCAACAAATCGGTATTGTTGTATGTCAAAGCCCAGCGAATGCAGGGCCGTTTAGATGCGCAAGTTCTCATCACAGGTAATTGAGATTTACATGCGCATATTGACTGCCCACGTAACACTTGGATAACGCAGATAGACTACATCATCAGAGTAACAGAGTATGCTACGACCTTGCATATTTTAACATAACACTTTTCAAAGAATCTCTGTTTTGACTCATTAGTCCGGTTGTAAATGGACTAGACATTTCTTTACTTTAAAAACACGACAGAATTTGTACGGTCTGCAGCATGTATTTGAACGGCAGTCACCAGGTGGCGAAACCGGCTAGACTATGAGACCGTCCACAAAGAAATTCCGGACAACAACCCTGCAAATCCACATTTCTCGAGTCCGCTAAAACATTTCCTCAAAAACCGTTTTAAGTCGAGAGTTAAAGGTACATGAATAAGCTCTTAAAGGGTACAGAATCTTTCTTGATGTCCTTAACAATCAGGTTGCCGTAGGACCGAGTGGTAGATCATTACGACAGCCTGGGAATTCAGGTAACGCCTCGAAAATCTCGGTTATCGGATAAGTTTCTAAATAAAAGAAGAAACAGAGATGAAGACCAGTTATCAAAAACATAAATTTTTAGTTGTCAATGCTTTTATTGCCATGCCTTTTTCGTCTGAAGATACTCACACATGGAGATAACTGATCAAATATCAGTAAGGCAGTGCACGCTAGTGTCGGCTTACAGAGTAAATGGGAGGGTCGGAGCGGGTTCGCACAAATGGCTTCAAAACGAGAGGGGTGGGGGTGGGGGAAGCATTGGAGGGGTTTGGCACTCCCTCCCCATAAAATGGGGGTAGGTTTACAATGACACATTTCGAGCCATCCTTCATCCATTTTGTTTATTTTTTTGTGGAAGAGTTTAATTTTTAAAAATAAACAAGGCTTGAGGGAAACGAGGGAATTCGTGGACGGAAAGAAATATCGCTTTTAACCCGGTTTAAATAAACACAACACACAGGACCATTCAATTAAGAACGTTTCATAAAACACTTCCCATAAGATCACTGCAATTTTCAATTTTAATACAAGACATGAGGTTCAAAACTTTTAAAGTGAAAGTGACATTATCGGCGAGATAACTGATTTAGATCACCCCGGCGTAGATTTCAACCTAGCTATAACCTTCGCGGTTGCATTCAAACCGTTCCACTGCAGGCGGAGCTAGATCCCAGAAGATAAATGGTATTTGAGTGCTTAAGTCAGCTACCTTGATTTCACCTAATGTCTGGCAGAAAAGGTCGAAAAATTGACAGATTTGTAATAAAATCATAAAACACAACGGATGTTTTTTATTTTGATAACATCTGGTCAAAAAGTGTATAATCACAAAAACGCTTTTTTCTGCCGTAAAATAATTGTAACTTCGAATTGTTATATAGCAAAACATTTTGCTACTACAGCTGTAATTTCTCAATTATCATTCGCCTAGGGTGACTTATCTCCGTACCCATTGTTTTGATTGTCTCTCCGTCCCTCGCTTCCTTCGCCCGTGGGTGGGGGAAATGTACCCGTAGATCAGTCACGGATCAAATTATAGGTTATAGATAGTGTGTGGGACAGTTCATACAAACACGCTCACGTGAAAACTATTCCGCATTAATTGAGTTGTTGAGACTTGTTTGGGTTTGTGTTTTGTCTGCTTGATGTCGGTACAAGTATATAATGCTCGGTATGGCATTTAGGCAAAATTATTCTTCTTACGTCATCGCCGCCTTACTGGCATTTTGATTCGTAAACTAGTAAAACGGCAGGTGGCAGGATTTGGCATAAATTGTTTTCAAAGTGGATTATGAACAGGGAGATTACCAGGTGTTTTCAGGTGTCCTGTTAAATTCCTGAGACTTGTGAAATGTGATGGAGTAGCTTTACGTTGCTTGCCTGCTGTGAGGTCTCAATTCAGGTGGTCAATAAACACTTCCTCCACAAACATATTTTCTCACATTGCCTGTGTAACGCACCCATCATTAACAACTCGTCCGCCTGGAGTGGAAGTCTCACCTCAGCTTGTTGTACTGTTGAAGCAGCAGGCAAGATACCGTCGGCCGTCAGGATCTGTTGCAGTTAAAACTACATTTTTTCAGTACTCAGTGGCAAGAACGAAAAGGGAATTTGGCAATGAAAACGCAACCTTGAAATTGCGAATTCGAAAATGGTGTATGTACGGGTTATCCGTTTTGTAAGCTCATTCGGCAATAATTCAAAAGCAGACAAATAGCTGACTCTTGGAAATAGCCACGCCATTTTGAAATTCACTAACCCGCGCCAGGGTGTTAGACAAGCGCTCAGCGCTACTCACAGAACCCGTGAAATGAGGACGGGAGGTTTCAACCTACTGGTATAAACAGGGTTTTGAAACCTTTTCTGCTATTCTAATGCCAGCTAATTACATCTGGTGCGCGGTGGGATGTACCTTACGAAAAGATGTAAAACCTTTTGAAATACCAATTGATGAACAAGGGCGTCATGTTCCATACATGTCCCACTGCGAAGTTGCATCCACGACAAAGCCAGTGGCTGCCGCTGATAAAGCAGGATAATTTCGATCGAACAACTGGAATGTCCGACAGTGGAATTTTTTCCTCTGCTGTTCTACTTACGAACCCCTATGTAGTAATTGAAGTCCTGTCCACCTACTTTGAGTCGGAATCAATCGGAAGTCACTTTCGTGCTCTCATTACTCTAGAGAGCGTCAATATTAAAAGTCCCCTATTGTGGTGATAGTTTTGATCTCAAGTGCTTCGTTTAAAATTTCAAAATAAACAGCGAAACAGCGTCGCGAGGCACTATCAATGTTATTTTTTCCAGAAGGGATACTTTTTATGAAATCAACTGGTATTTGGTGTAATCTAGGAACCAATGTAATCCACCTTCAGTTCTGAGTCTTTTCTATTGAGTTTCTTTTATCTTCGTCGTACATGTATCAATAATCTTGTCCCCCCAAGGATGTTGTAAGAAGCTGACATGCCTGAGGATGTGCGATAATTGAATGGCAACTTTATTGCATGAGTAACGCAGCAAATCTGTGGCAACATTAGTCGATCAGTTCATTCATAAAGATTGCATTGCATTGCCCTCAAAGAAACCGCATTAAGGCGCCTATTTGGATTTTCTCTCGTCCATTATGAGGTCACCAACAGACAGAAAATCGTCGCCTACTCAAAATTCGTCTGCCCAAAGTCGCATTTACCCGACACTAGTTGACGTGGAACAGCTGAAATGAGTTGACACGGCACAACTGCTGTGTCAACAGAAGTTGAAACGGAAGGAGTTGATATCACTTTTGTGACCAGTTTATAGGATAGACTAGGTTGCACCCGATTATTTCGTTCCGTGTCAACGGTATGTCTAAACACGCGCTTATGTGGCAGCTCATACAACCATCCTAGATTTGAGAAAAAATGGCATTAGTAAGCGATAAGGCCCTCAACATCGGCTAAGATTCGATTTAGTGCATCGCTTTGCAGGAGAGCATAACATTAAGGATACCGGGAGCTTGAAGTTCGGTCTTCGCCAGCAGCTGGCGTCAATCCGAAATCGCAAATTTCACACAGGAGTGAATTGTAGCAAACCTTCTCAGTGAACCAACCGATGAACTGCATTCGGTCCATTATGATTTGTAATTTAATTACACACTAATTATTAGGAATGCTAACTCTCGCCCCATGCTGCGTCTTCTTCGACAAGCACTGTTTGGCCTTTTTTAATTCGGCGAATTTGTGTTTCTAATTACAATGAACAGAATAGATTTCATTGATCGTTTCAGAAGACATATTCATCGTCTCTGAATGGGTTTATTCCAATTTGAAGTTTGCGATTTCGACTTGATCTAATTTTTGCAAAATAAATGGTTCCACCCCAAACATGGATGACTTTAATGTCCAATTTTTATCCCAAAGCTGCAATAATAGATATGAGGTTAGCTAGAAAACACATGAAGGTTGGTATGACTAAACACCCCTACATTAGGATGCCATTTCACATCAACAACCGTCGTGGTGAATTTTTTTTGAAAAATCTCACCAGAATATAGGATATAATGTGATAAACACAGATGGACACTCGACCTAAGGGGGGATGAGCAACCCGGGATTCTGTACTTGTACATATGTTCGGGACCAACAAATACGTACACTGTTGGCGTATTAGATAAATAAAATGAACTTCATTATTTAATATTGTGAGCCAAGTACTGTTCAATAATTACACATGATGCCAAATGGCAAATGATTCTTTCGCCAGGTTTCATTTCAACTTAGCTTAAGAGTCTTAAAACGACCTAATTTTAGCGAAAAAATATCAAACCTTGGAGTCTTATTATGCTCTTTCATCATGATTGTTTTCAAATTAAACAGAATTCAATGAAGCATGTTAAAATTTCATAATTTCTGGAGGTGCTCCAACAAAGTGGCAACCCCAGCTGAGTGACACCGAATTTCATTTTAACGATTTTTGAAAAGCCAACAGTAAAAAAGTATATGCACACGTGGTTGTTATTTTCGAGATGTTCCATTTCTATTCGTGTTTTGATTGAAGAAAGGATTTATTTCGAACAGTCTCGAACACAGAATCAACATAGTCAAAATGCAAAATAGATCAAGGGTCATTCGGTACAAACGGAATCAATTGCAGACGCCCTGACACATCACAGCACGTTTGCCCGTCGCTGTAGATAACCTTTTGGCAATCTTGTTTATAACCAGCACGCGCCGTGCATTTTGCGTCGAGAAAGAAGGAGGCCATCTTATCTTTATGAATGTTATGTTTACAGATTAACATTAACCACAAATGTTTTGCAGATAAAGAAGTGTTACATTTTGATAGGCGGGCATCGCAAAACATACATGAAACCAACATGTGAGTTTTGGTTCTGTTCGTAAGCAACCGCAATGCTTATTCTAAAAACACTAGTTGTGCCAGTTCTTTTGCATATTCAGCTTTCTGAAACAACGACTGCTGGACTGGCAGACTATAAGGGAATTTTGAAATTTGTGGCAACGTCGGTGGAATCGGAATGGCTAACGATCTTTTAAAGGGGACATAGTTTGACAAAGACAGTTTAGTCAATTTTTGTATACCCAATGAATTTCTCCCCTGAGGGCCTGCCCATTGCGATCTTAAGCGTCAATGGCTGCACTTGATTGGCTACGCCGGTTCCGCCGGGTCAACCGACTTAGACACCAGGCGTGCGTTCAGTAGACGTAGAACCTACGCTAGGACCTTGCTAAAACCTAGTCAAAGTCACGTGTTCTCATTTAAAATACACGGCAATATCTCACGTAATCTCGCGAAGTCTTGCTTTTTAGCGAGGTCCTAGCGTTACTGAACGGGAGGCTGATTGGTCTGTAAACCGCCCAGCGGAAGCGGCGAAGTCAACCAAGTGAGGCCAATGATGCAATTTGATGAATGTATTCTAATGCGTATGTCACATTACTTTGCAGACCCAATGAAATCCTTACGATGGCATTCCTCTTGGCGTCCATTTTATGTATGGTCATCCTGTTTGACAGGATAACGCCGCAGAAAGTACCGCCGAATTTTAAACGTTACACATTTGAGAAGTACAACAACACGTATATTCTTCCGGACGGATACGAAGCTACAATATTCCAACGCCAAGGAAAGGAAGTGAGGTTCGTATCGAGAGTTTTCAGTAGTTTGCACCATGGGTGGAATTTCCTAAGGGCAGGAGGGAAATGAAGTGAGCCACTTTCATACAAAGATATAATAATTATATACATATGCAGGTCTCAGGAACGTCTTCCCCCGCCCACGAGGCATGGCCAACGGGAAAACGGCTACAGTATACAAGTTTTAGAGATGTCCCTGACTTTTTTACATAAAGGAATTGAGGTCAATCACCCGTGCATTGTCCTCGATAGGTTACAAGTTTTAAAGCCTACAATGCACCCGCCTTAGACTTTCATGCCCACTTGCCGCTATAAAGGTGGCCCCAGCGGGTGTCAGTACGCCGTTGTCCACTGGTCCAAAAGTCCACAAGTCCGAAGGTTTAAAAGTCCAGATGGTCGGAAGGTTCACGAGACAGAAATTTACAAGTTTGGTTTCACTATGACGTTGAACGATGCTAGAGGAAGTTTTCAACAACGGTTTACATGGTGCGCTAAGCTCTAATTGTCGCAATCATAAAAAATTAGCATTTTCATTGACTCCCAAAACATCTTTGTACCTTCGCTTTTGACAAATGCGCATTAAAAGTTTTCGATGTTTCGAACTTATTGATCTTCGACAAAAAATTATTGCAGGCGGTCTGATACACGTTGTACCAGACGTGCGTAGACCGTTTAGATGGGCCCATTGCACTGATCACCTGGAACCATTTTTTTGCCTTAGTAATATATGGGACCTTTGGACTTTTTAAATGTTGGACCTGTGAACTTTCGGGCTTATTTCCGATTAACTGAATTCTTAAGTTTTGTCAGACTTGTGAACATTCAGATTTATGATCCTTCGGACTTGATTGTCATGCACTTATATTTTCAGACAATACTTTATCGTGCGAGAAGCGGACGCATTGTCTATTACTGTGACGCCTTGTGCTTCGTCTTTAAAGTGGAGCATTTACTTCCGAACTCTTGATCAACCACGTAAGTCTTTCTTCCCGCAGGTGTTCCTAGTTTGAAATTCGACACTCGTATTTCATAATTAACGTAAGTATTTGTACCTCAAAGGTGTTCCATAAAACGTAGCCAACTTTGGTCGAGCAAGTTTTGCAAATGGTCATTCAAGCCGTACATGACGGCGACATCTCGTTGCTCCCATCTTGTTCGATTCTATAGCCCAACAACGAGTTGGGAAGTTTACCCCCGTAGCCAATATCTTACACGACTGATTAACTCCATTCTGGCACTTATGGTTGGAGGGTCTGCGCTCTTTTGTTCGATAATTGTTCTAATCTCCGATCAGATCGTAGGCCTATCTAGCCTGTCTGGGCTGGGCTGATAAAAATGGAAGTTAAGTTATAACATATTTGAGCTTGAACCCATAGCATTTCTGACTTCCTCGTCAAATGCTGATCATGTTCAGTTTTTGAATCACCAAAATCGCCCAAACTACAACAAAATTTAAGTCAATCTATTGTGTCCAAACGGATTACCAAGGCACTGGGTTTGACAGTGTTCTGAATACGCGTTCCGTATGGGAGATAATTGGCCTGCTTGTTATCATACGGGACAAAAGACTCATCTGGGCAGTTAACAAAAGAGCTAGATGTTATCGCACGTTCAGCACCCCTCACTTCTGGAAAAGTTACTGAACGACAGAACGCTGTAATGAGGAGGCCCTTAATAATTACATGCGTCAATACCAAAACCTAGACAGACAGACAAAGTGAAGGTTGTAGAGTAGCAAATGCGGCGGCATCCGAAGGCAGCGCTTGTTGACGTTGACTATGTTTGTGGCCCAATCATTTTAATTTCCTGTTTGCTTGTCATTGCTCTCAATGCCATCTCAAATTTTCCTTTTAGAAAACACCACATCGCCCGGCAACCTCGTGACTTCCTACAATGGCGATCTAGTTCAAACGTACAATGTCGATAAGCCCAGATCAGGAGCATACATTATAAGTTTGACGTCGCTGGATCGCGACAGTAGTCTCAAGATCCTGGCTACAACAAGAATTTACGATGAAACGAGCTGTTATCCAAAAATCTCGGACACAAGTGTTAAAGTGGAATCTCTAGATCGATCCAGTGTTCGTTTGTCTTGGCAAGCTGCTGTTGCGACAACTTCGCACAATCATCCTGTAAAGTACTGTGTTTCAGTAAACACTAGAAAACAATTCCGTTCATACTGCTCAGCGTCAGCGAACATTTTTGGCGATAAACCAATATCACTCCCTGGAATCCGATTTAAGTGGCAAAAGTATAAAATCGCGCCATTAGAACCAGCGCCACCTGGCCAATCGTACATGGAATGCCTAAGGAATCGGACAGTGTACGACGTATTGAGATTAGAGCCCAGTACCTTGTACTATTTTGACGTGTTTGCTGTTAGTTTATACAATAACCGTAGCACTACTTACGGTGGCGCTAAATACGTCACAAAACCTCCAAAGGAGTCAACGGAGTTAAAGACTGGAAAAACGCACATTGTGCGCGTGAAAGACACGCCCTACAGGAGTACATCATTTTATACTTTCTCGTTGAAAAAAAAGTTTAAACATGTGAAAATAAGCTTACAGCCGTGTGGAGAAGGGAAACTGACTGTTGAAATATATAGAGGAAGACGCCTCATACAGCAAGGAAGGGTAAAGGGATTTAAAGTCATAAAATTAAAAAAGGTACGGCCTGGAAAATATCATATCAAAATCAGGAACAACAAAAGAAATTTAAGAACATTAAAAATGGGGGTTTTCACTCGTAAAGCTGGCTACCCTTACCCGAATGTACCTAAAAACACTAAACTAAAAATATTCTCGCCGACCTGTAACTCATTCACGGTTGCATGGTTCGCTGGGCGACAACGCCAACGTTACTGCCTATATGTTCGTAAACTCACGAACAGTTTAGGTACCTTGGCAGGTCAGTCACGGACACAGTGCGGATCTCGCACCAAACCAAGTGGACACAGAATATTCTGTAAAAAATACCGTGCCAAAAACAAAAGTCCTACTCCAGAGTCTTACAGGGTACAGGGATTGGATCGCAGGACGACTTACATCGTCGACCTTTATGTTTTCGGAAAAGGCAATAAAGAAGCGCTATCGTACCGCACGCAGACAGCACACACGAAGCACGAGTGCCGGTAAAAGAACCGAACAGTCCATCGATGAAAAAAGCTGAGAAGTAAGAATCACTAGTCTTCTTACACGCCTTATGATGGTCACGTCACGCGACCTACAGTTCAGTCTGAAATCAGCCCAGGCTTCAGCAGGGCTCGAAATCGGACCCTTCGACTAATGGTGCAGACGCTATAGTCCATTGGGCTATCCCGACTCCGGGTGATTTCAGAAATCCAGTCAGACTTAATAGGGGTCGTCTTACCCACGATTTGCAGTTCGAGCCATGGTCGGGACAGAGTTGTTTTCAGTATTAGCTGTAAGTCAATTGATGTGACCAGCATATGGTGTTTATGAAGACTAATAATTCTTACTTGAATTATATCAACGTGCTGATATATAGCAGCGTAATTATGTAAAAACTGTGAATAATTGGCACAAGGACGTTTCAAACACGATTCTGCTTTGAAATGAATAATAGGTTTACGGCACATGTAGGTAAGTCTCACCTCCGCGGCATTACGTCGGGTGATGGCACCGATCAGAAAGTCCTGTTTTAATTTTATGTCCCCCGTCCCCCTGTTCGCCGTCTATTACTGCCTAGTTGTGTTAATATCTTTTATTAGGCTAATTCTACAACTACTCAGACGTAGGCTCCATTGGGCAAGTGGAGTCCTCTTGCCTCGGCGCCATCTCTTTTGGGGAATTATTGAGTTTTCCGTAATTCTGTTTATACACACGTGTGAAAAGACGTTCACATTAATCATGTGTAATCGATTGAGCTTATTCTGAACGACTTCATGCTCTGAGTAAGGGTATTTTGATAAATTTGGACAATGGAAATCCTGCACAGTACAACGCATAGATAAGAGAGTTCGTTGCAAGAGCAACCCATTGCCAGCACTGATGTGTTTATAAGTAGGATAAACCTTCCTGTACATAGCTGTTTGTTTGTAACAAATTAGTAAAAAACATTGCATCGGCAAGGCAACCCAGTGTTATTTTTCAGAGGGGTCTTATAGAGGATGTGCATCATTGTTTTGTTCATGTTTATAATTTTAGCGAACCATTGTCAAAATTAAGTTGATAACAAACCCAAGCTATGTATGTGTAGCAGAGATGTACAGTATTATTATTATTATTGCAATAATTTATTAAGACAGTAGTCAAAGTAAGAGAACAATTTTGTTTGAAACTGTGTATAGAATTTTGGTGGTCGTTGTGGATTTCCAAAGAGAAATGGAGATGTCGATAGAAGCGACATCAATGTGTACGCTTCATAAAGAAACTAAGTAACAAGAACGTGCACTTGCTGGAATGGCCTTGCGCTTTCAGAATATTTGTGTGATCGAAAGTTTGCCTCAAATTGTTAAGTTAGTGGTTTGGGAGCTTACCTATCGCTCTCACGAAGTTGTAACGCACGCAAACTAGATTTCATGGAAAAGTAATTGTGGCCTGGGACAATGAGATCCATGATTTTTTCTTGACTTCTGCTGCTTGCAAACTCTGTCTAGAATTGGGTGCTGGAATCATTTTTAAGCATTTAATACATCTCTTCTGTAGAAACTCTTAAAAATGACAGATAATGTGAAAGTGTATTGACAACAATATTATACAGATCACGAGGACTGAATACATTGATCGCATATCAGACTCACATTTTTGAGATGAGGGTTACAGTTCAAGTTGATAAGTATTTGTACGTTTCCTTTCGACTATGAAGATTTTGTTCTTGTACTTAAACAAACAAAAGAGTTAAAATAAACTACAACGAACACAAATACTAGAACGTCTTTTGTTTTCATGTATTGCAAACCGTTTCACAACATTCAGTTCCTTAGTACACCATTCCTAGTCGGGATTTTACATAAGTATAGTAGTATGCGATTCTCCCTTGCATTGTGCAATGCACTTACAATGGTAAAAGATGTAGTAGACGTCAAAATAAAAGTGACCATTTTCAAACGATCATTTTCAGGTGGTTGAATTCCAAAAAACTTGACTTCAATTGCCTTTGCGTCATCACATTAAAATTACAGGACTTCGGGTAATTAACTAAAGACATGATACTTAAAATAACGTATATTTAGCACAGTTTGAAACAACGTGTCAGAACACAAAGTCAACATCCAATAAAAAGTATATGAACAGATCCATTATCCAGTTATCACACGTAAGACAATGATAATATGTCCCCCATGACATGACTCCTAAAGAGGACTTAATTAAGAGTTACTTGTGAAGTTTTGACCGGTTTGCACCTTTCTGTAAACAACAAGATCAATGAACGCCTGGTCAGTTGTGGCCTGCTGGTTGCAAGGCGCACACGGGATCTACAACACCTATGACAACATGAAGCATTCTATTTTCAAAACAGGTTCGTGACCACCGAATTTTACTCGGGACAGGACTCAAATTGACGAAACGCGGCGTACCACGACATTTCACCCAACACGAGCCAAGTATGGAATAAACTTCGGTGATCTTAAGTGACCTTCTTTTCACAATTTTCGGCGAAGTGGCTATCGTCTCTTGCACAACAAGCGTTGTCAGAAAAGCAAAACGTATAAAACTACATCGAAATGTGTTTATGATAGTCATACAAGACGCACAGAATAGGAATTCTCAAGCTGTTACCGTTAAACCGATAATTGCACGCTCAAATGTACGAGAACTCCGCTCAATGAAGACTTCTCTGTTTTACGAGGAATATCCCAGTGCGTCTCATGCCACCAATTTATCTGTTTGAGACTACAAGACAATTTGCTGATGATTTGACTCGAAAACTGACCAATCAAATCTCGACTTTTGCTAGCATCAGTTGGTGCAACGGATTAGTCAAATACTAAACTATAAACTTTTTGCAGATTTTTTTTGCATTCCGCATACCGAGGACGTTTTAAACTTAATTTCAACTTAAGCGTTCGAGCAAGTTATCGAGTTTCTTCTAATGATTAGAAATAAAAGGTAAATTTTGCAATGATTAATATCAACAGTCATCGGCACTTTCGAATGTGATGTTTTAGAAATGTTGTCGAATTTTCATTGTTTAGCATAAGTACGGAGAATTAAAATCGTGCACAATGAATGTCACAAATAATCACATAATTTTAAATAACCTGAACAAACCTTCTGCAGTCGCCTCTTTCTTGCATCGATAAAGAGCCAGTAAGATCACATATTTCCAGATTACCGAGTGATTTGGCTACAACGACGTGAAAACATCCCTCGTGAAGTACGCATAAGATACAATCAAATACCATTAATCTTGGACATTTAAGGACAACAGACATACACATACATTGTAAATATTTTTCCGAACACACAGTTCACACGATTAATCTATTACTCAAAGTACACCTGTGTCTGTATTCATTATTTCCATTATCGCCCGGGCTATGTGGAAATCGGAATTTTGTGAGTTCATTAACATATAGTTCAAATCGAGAATTTCCGAGGACGAGAAGCAACAGAAATTAGGTTCAGTTATCAAAAGCACAAATTTCCCCTTGGCAATCCTTTTGATGCCCCCATGATGTCATGTTTCTTTCGTTTCAAGAAACCGCTTGTGGTTACATGGGGAGATAACTATGACTGAATACCAGTGAGATAATTCGCGCGCTGGACTTGGCTTACGAAGTAAATGCTCATTGCTCACAAAAGACGGCGCAAAATGTAACTGCCTTCCCACAGATTGAGCCCAAGAGCGCGCAGTCTTAGCGAGAGATTTCTCTTGCTAGAAGATGTCATCACTGCGAAAACAGTATACATGCACCGTGACTTAGGCCAGCGGTCTGACTTATCGGCCAATTATCTAAACTTTCAAAGTTCAGTTGCTAGTGGTTTTTTTTCTCATAAAATGTTGTCTATTCACAGTGGCGGATCTAGGATATCACAAGGGGGGGGGGCCAACATTTTGTCCGGCTGTAAGCATTTGCGTAAACTGACCCACGATTGTACCTGCGCATAGCACCGAATGGGGGGAGGTCGGGAGGGGGGTTTGCCCCCCTCACGCCCAGGAAATTTTTCTGTTTTTACCTCTAAAAATCAAGCATTTTCCTTGATTCCTGAAGTATTATCCAAGAAAAAAAATGCAAAAAAAAAACACAAAGAATGTGTCAAACGGGAAAAACTGAAAAGTACCAAAGACTCGACCTCACGACCTGGCGGATAGAGCGCGCGTGCGCTACTACTACACAACCACGATCTAACTACTAATCGCTTACTAAAAGAGCTACTTAGTTGTTTATGGTCCACAGCGTTTGCGCGCGAAACCTACTTCTTTTTGTAATGCTTATTACACGTTTTATATTTTGTGCCATCAATTCTTAACAAATTTGTCGTATTTGAAATAGTCTTCAAATGCCCAAAAGATCAAATCCGTTTTTCGTAGTGGCAATAATGACGCCGGGGATTGCTTTGGAAATCGTCTTAAGATAAAGTTTGACAAAGAGAGTATTTCGAGTTTCTGAAGGATTCACCAAGGCTTCGATTAAAATTCACATCTTACCAGCAGCTTCTGTTTTTTCGTCGTCACTCAGGTTCCATTTTCTTTAAAAAATGAAGTAAATTTTCTTCACTGCACAGTGGAGCAGACGACGGAAACGGAGTCGTAGTGCGCAGCGCCACTGCCGGTCGCCTGGGATATCGCGGGAGAGCCTATACTTAGCCATAGTTCCGTTACGAATGCACTGTGTTCCGAATTTGACACTTGGAATTGGATTTGAGCCCCCCCCCCCCATCCCCCCAACACTAAAACTGCACACATTTAAGTCTTTTTTCATTTGTATAATTTTAATTACCGGGGTTAATTAATAAACTCAACATTTCCCTACGCTCTTACTGTTTAATTTTTTGCGGCAGCCAAGGGGGGGGGGGGGGGCAGGGGGCAGGGGGCCCGGCCCCCCCCTAAATCCGCCTATGATTCACGGCACTTCTATCCACAGTATTTAAAGCGTGCAGCCTATGACGAACTTACATGTACGTTTCGCAGCGTCCTCGTGTGATGAGAGAGGCGATGCAAATTCAGCAGCATGACATCAATACTTTCTAATGTGAATTTTACTGCTCATGTCCGAGTTAGTCACCTGATGGAAACAACAACAATAGAGTCTTGAACTTTTCCATCAGGGAAAAGACTGGCACCCTTTCCAAACTTCATTATGTGCTGCTCAAGAATAGCGTTGAACGGACTGATTACAACACAAGTGTTCTAATCAGACTTCGGCAAGCTCGCATACACTGGTGCAAGTTCAAAAAACAACGTTTTTGTATAACCTGTGAAGAATAAAACGCCGACCCGAGTGTAGCGATCCATTTGAATCCAAACACGGCTTCATGCAGGCGTCAGATAATCTGGGAATACCTTTCCCTTTGTGTACACCACTGTACAATCCGCTTTTCACCAGTACATGTATTATCACCTGCTGTTTGTTAGCCATCCACTTTCTTTTATTTCATTTCACGGACGAACAAACATCGTTGCTGTTCATGTATTTTGTATGCTGCTTCATCAAAATGTTTGCAACGAGCCAAAACACCTTATTCACGCAGTCGCCATGTTACAAAGAACCTCCTTTTACGCTTAAAAATAATGCATTCTGTGCTTACTCACAGTGCAAAGCGTATTTTTTCGCATTCTTCCGTCGTAGATATTTATGTCTCATTTTTAAAATGGCGACTACGTGAATGACAGACTCAGCTGAATTTGCCATAGATAATACGTTTGGCTGAACCAATGATGAGATTACGAATGCCGAACAATGTCGCGTCTAATCTTCCGTTTTTACGTTTTTGGTCATGTGCATGAGAACACAGGGCGAAGTGTTCTTGTTCTCTCGTCCCTTTGAATAAATGCTCACTGAAATGTCTCTTTAAGAATGAAGCCAGCCACCTAGTGGTGCGGGTTTTTCGTTTTCTCAGTCAGGCAACTTAAGAGAATCGCTAGAGTTTATCCGCAGTTAAATTGCATTACGTTTTAAATTTGCTATCGAGATTGAGAATGCAAGCTGTGTAGGGTTTGTGGTTTGCCCAGCTTGCTGTTTCTTTATAGTTGAATATTTGACTTTTCACGGTAATAATTCGTTGCGTTGGGACTTCTTTTGAGTGTATACTGTACGGAGCTCGGATACAATGTTTACAGACCGACGCAATAACGAGATGAATGAGAACTGATATCTTTGAATTTCATGCACCAAATGCAATTAAAACCGTGTAAAGAGTATTTAATCATCAAAAACTCAGCGGGAAATTGGACTTTAAGTTCTCAATGGATTTCCGATCACTGGTAATGTTTTCATTTCAGTCGAAACCTTTGACTATAATTATTATACATATTCATGTGCATTGCAGTGCCATTCAGTGCATTGTGCACGTGTCTACTTCTAAATGTGGCGCGTGCTTGTATTTCCTGTGTATGAAAGCACACAATATTTCCATCCATATTTGCATGTGTGCATTTGTTACTATCAAGGGTCTGCGCAGTGACGACTCACTTTTTGCAGCCAAGGACCGATGTCCTAAGTGAAATTCCATTCCCGCCATACTGTGTATTAGGTGAATGTCATTCACACGCACTCTCAAGCACACAGTCATATAGTACCTCATTCCCTAACTAATAACCAAACTGTCTCCACTTCTCATTAAAAGTTAAAATATCTGACTTTTTACAGGTTAAAACGTTTCACAGAGGGAAGTCGTTTTTGCTGGGTGTGACTGAATACAACACACGGTGGGAAGCCAACAAGCCACGAGCGGATCATAGCTAGCGTGCAGCACTCTTGTGAGCCGATTATTCAGCACAGGTTCAATTCGTAACTGGTAAACGTAGGCTACAAAATCTCCAACCTAAGGGGTCATTTTCTATAGAGCAAATAGTGGTATTATCTACTATTCCTTCCATTCAAGTGATTTTCCGTCCATGCTGATGTAAAAAATGATCTTGACCAGACCCACTTTGCAAATACGGGGATAGAGAGCCTACCGCATGTCACACGTGACAGTGTGCTCGACAACGGACAAAAACATTCATTCACAGGAAACCTGAATTCATGAACAACGGTAAATCTGAGCACTGGTCGCAATCTTCCACTACTGGGGTTGTATTCACATCTGTCATTTGTACGCTTACATGTATCTAAATGCTGCCACTGCTTACTTCGTTTGCAGCATGTTCATTTAGTATACGCCTGATGATGAGACAAGGTGCTCTCGAAAAATAGCTGTTATTTTAATCAATGTTTGTCAAGTCTATTGACAATTTACTTCACAACTGGCACCTGGGGATCGAAACTGCCCAAAGAACACGAGCGACTGCCTACGTGTAAATTGAATGTGATTACTGGATTCTTTGAATGGTAGATGGCTGGAATCCCGGCTGGGAAAGCCATCTTTAATATCACTTGATGTGACTCGGATGAGACACGTCTTTTTTATCTTGCAACATGGCGACAAAAGGGTTGCCAATTTACACCTTTGACATCATCGTATTGCTCTGATAAGAGTTGCTGTGAGACGACTCTCTACGGAGAGTGAGTGAAGTTCCTCCTCTAGGTTTCTTTCTCGTAAGTAATTCTTTGAATCCTGAGAAATATAGAATAAGATAACTTAGTTACATCATCAAACAATCGTGCCAAGCTTCTTACCAGTGGTTCGGGGGAGCTTTCCACAGATCAAGTTTTTGTAATGAAAAACAAGATCTAGCAAGACCTCGTAAAATCACTTGAGTGAAAAGCGAGTTGTTTCGCGAGTAGGCTCGCGACTTACTAGCCTGTCTTAATGAAATGGCAGCCACTGAGGTGATCGATTGGTGAGGTTGAGGTTTTGAATTTCGTTCCATATGTGGAGATTTTTCGCCGTAAATGAAACTAATGCCTTGCAGGTTACGACGACAGCCCTTCTCGACCACTTGTAGATATCTATTGCAGTTTGAATAAATTTTTTTATCCGGAATTGTTTGAAGTAAACATACATGTGCATCCGTTCCACATAACAACATACAAACATTAATAATGCAATGTACTAGGGGCAATTCCTTCGTACTTAAACACACGACTCGTGTAAACGGCAAGCAACCGCTAACAAACTAGTCACAGAATTTTCCTTGCCAAGGCAGAGACTGGTTTCTACCGTAAAAAGGAACAAAAAAGGAACTGAAAATAGTAAAAGAGGCATCCCAAACTTGAGTGGGCTGTTCAAACCTGTGAAAAGTGCTGACATTTTGTCATTGCGTTTTAATTTGGCATTGCCTTGAATGGTCTAAGTTAGGATGAAACGCGTTCACAGTAATGACGTAGAATGCTTTGGGACACATTTTGTGTTGCTAACAATCTTGGATTTATATTTCAGGCGGAGAGTGCGAAGTACACAGAGAAAATGGGTAAAGAACTGACATAACTGAAAATTCAAATCTGTGCTGCTTACTATTCCCTTCTGTTTTCCTGTGACACAAAGCTTTCCTATTGTTTTCCTAAGACACAAAGCATTCCTATTGTTTTCCTGTGACACAAAGCTTTCCTATTGTTTTCCTAAGACACAAAGCATTCCTATTGTTTTCCTGTGACACAAAGCATTCCTATTGTTTTCCTGTGACACAAAGCATTCCTATTGTTTTCCTAAGACACAAAGCATTCCTATTGTTTTCCTAAGACACAAAGCATTCCTATTGTTTTCCT
>NMRA01000002.1:937627-979492 GCA_002633005.1 Phoronis australis | reverse complement strand
ATCATCATCATCATCATCATCATCATCATCACCACCTTCATCATCTTTCCATCATCGTGATCATCATCATAGTCATAATCATTATCACAGCATCTTTAGCTGGGGTGTAAATTCATTTGCCTCAAGCTGTCTTACGAATGTTCAAGAAATGAAGCTCATTCATTGACTCCAAATTCAGGACCAGTAAAGATCCTTCCGGAAGACAGACCAGAAGTTCCTCACAGGAACGCATTATCGTATTTTCCTGCACTTGTATAGCTGACTGGAAAACCCCCTCTAATCACATAACGTCTTCTTCGTCACTATAAATTCCTACAATTGTGGCAGAAATAGCTGCAAGTAGACGTGGGTGCCCCAGATAGATCCCCCTCGCCTTCTTCCTGCGGATATTTCTGTCACTGACCCTGGACAAAACACAGATTGGCGTCACTTGCTTCCTGTTTTTGCTTTATTTTTTTGTCAAGTCTACTATTTATTGTTTTTATACACAAAAACAGTTTGAGTGCGGGCGGTTGACAATAAATGAAGATGTTCCATTTAATTTACCTAATCTTCTGTACACTGCACTTTTCTTTTTTTGCGAAACGTCGTGCATTACAGTGGCCGCACTTGATTCACTAACCTGGCGTGAGCCGGTTCAACCGTGTCAGCCGGCTATAAGACATCCATTGTTCGTTCCCTAGACCCAAGTCTTGCGAGCACAGCTAGTAGGATCACGTGCGGAGACTTAAATAGGCATGGAACGCGAAAGCTCGTAAAATAGCTTTTAAAGGAGCATGCCACCCAAAAAAACAACCTAATTTGTATCAATTTAGATCAAGTAGTTCTACTCTATAACGACACGCACGGTTGCGTTATCTGACACCTCACGGCAGACGGAGGTGTTGAAATTATCCAATGACGTCATCGGTTTCACACGCAGTCTGTTCAGCAGTTCACAATACGGGTTACTGGTGTCAGCTTATCGCTTGAAGTCATCGTTTAACACCCATAAATCATCAAACTTCGATGTAAAACCCTTAAAAATACACCGAGTTCTTATAAAAACGTAGTGTTTTATTTCGCTCTTACGGATTTATTGGTATTTGAACACACCGTAGCCTACAAAGTTCGGCAGGCCAATAAGGTCTGTACCAGGAGATTGGGGTCTGTTCGGATATAATTTCGAATTATTTCCCGTGCGATAAATACAGGAGAACCTAGATCTGTGTTGTTTAGACTTGTGATTTTTTGAGTTTCTAAACACAAAACGCTTGTTATCCTTGCCAGTGGCTCGGAGCCCGATCAGGCCCGTCGCGGCCGGCCGGATTGACTCGTTATCCCGGCCAGTGGCTCGGAAACTGATCATCACGAACATAAACCAGCCAAAGTTCAGTGGAAACTAAACTTCCAGTCATGAAAATACTATACTAGTGAGCCAAAGTAATGTGCACCTGATTATGTTCGTGAATTAGCCACGAAACTGCAAATTTACTTACTCGTCGGGGGTCGCGAATTCAGGTTCCGCTTTGGCCACAGCACCGTCAGGGCACAGAAGTTGTACATTGACAATCAATTTTGAGTAATGTAAATGTAAATAAAGATTCCCCTAACACCTAGTTGTTTCACAACAGTTTCTGCCAGCAAACACTAAATTAGCATGAGCTCACACGGCCTCGGTGTCCCGTCAATTAGTTTTATTGCACCTAAAGCCGGTAAGCAGTGATTTATTCATTGCTGGCTTCTCAAATCATTTCGTGCACTCACGAACACTCCAAAGCCGGGCATTACAAATTGCATCTAATGAGACAGACTTAGTTTCAATTTTAGATAAGTATTGGTTAGGGTGAGAATAATTCATTTTAAAACAGAACGCTCAGTAATAAGTGCCGTTTACACTTAAAAAGTTGACACGGATCAGCAGACACGGAACAAGTTGTTCCAATGTGTGAACGGACTGACACGGCGCAAACTGACACCGCTGTGGCAATTTTTTCCACCCGTTTGTGAGGTAGAGTAATTTGCGCCCGAACATCTTGCGCCGTGTCAATTATAAGTCTAAACGCGAAACTGGAGTAAAGCGGAAAGGATCATCTCTACTGCGCTTGTGCAATGACCTACATACGGTTTCTTTGTCTCTGTAACTGTCGTTTGTAAACCTGCGCATGTGCGATACAGTATCTCCAGCCTTTGATTTCCGTCTTGCCACGGTTAGTGAGTTGTGTGTGTAAACGGCCGCTTGACACGGGTCAATTTGCTCCGTGTCAGTTGCGCCGGGCCAAAAGTTGATGTCTAAATGGGACTATAAAAGCCAACATGGCATGGGCAACTCGCACGGCCGACTTAGGACGAGCTGGAGCTCATCAGTCCCGACTTCGCAGGTGGATCGTTAAGTTTTACAGGCTATCAATTCGGACAGGAATACAGTGATGAAGAAATACTAGAGAGGCCCCGTGAACAAGCTCAGACAACGGAACGTATGGAGTTATTTGGCTGTTAAACCGGCATTCGTCGGGCACTGTCGACGTCTGCAGGCCACGACACGGAGATGTTTCACGGCCTCGTACTTGCTATTTACAGCGTACATTTCATTCTTCACTACCATGAGCCACTTCCTAAGCATTTCGGACTCTCGAGCAAGTAAAAACACGATATACCCGCTTTCCTCGCAGCTGCTTAGTTCGGACAAGCTGGAACGATGCATCGCAACATAGCGGCAGTCACTCTGCATATGAACCACTGACGTCGCTAGTGTTGTTTCTCACCTTCCTCACAGGTTAATGCGACACCTCTTGGCAAGGTAAGGTCGACCGTATGCGAGGCGATGTGGATATAGACCGATTAAGACGGCAAAAAAGACTAATTAAATCGGGTGGCATTCTCCTTTAAACAGTTCGAGGCGAATCTACTTCTTGGCATGCTAACGTGAGAGTTATTCACTTTGACTATTGGAAGAATGTCAGGAAAAATCGTCAGATTCAATAATTTTGAAATACAGACGAAATAAAAAGTCTTTCATCCCAATACAGTTTTCAAATTCTCCGCCCTAATAATTATAGATATGCGCGCATGCGCTCAAAGAAGTCGAATTGGCTGCTGCTTGAAATTACCATAGTTTTGGATACATTAAAGGTCAAAGGTCACATTTTTCATTTAAGGAAATGTGCTAAGTATTTGTCTTGCTATACCAAATAAAAAGACGTGCTTTTCCGTGTATGGAAAAATCGACGAAGTGACAAGCAGTTGGCAAGTCGTGTTCCTTCACACCCGTCATGGTCATAAATGCCTGAATTCGGTTACTAACAATTTTGGTTCGATATTTTAAGTAATTATCTTTCAATTTGTGTACTTTAATCAATAAATAAACGCAAAAATTAAATAATCAATTTTTTTGAACGACGTCATAAGTGGATCCGGTCTCCACCATTATGTTGTTGTACACCAGCCGCCAGCCGAAGTGGTCTCGAAAACTGAGTTCAACTGAGTATTATGAGAAGTTGCATGCACGGGGGATACAGTAACAGCAATCGAACAGAATAAAATTTCAGTTTTTACCTTTCTAAAAGCGCCTAATATCGCCCAGGAATGGCACAAGTTGGTGCGTCGAATACGGGTATGGCAGTACACGGTGGGGCAAGCGCTCAGCTCTGGGGCAGCGATGTGCTCAGCCCATTTTGAAGAATCGTGCAACAATCCGTCGTAGAAACGGAGATTTGATGAAGGTTTCTCCATCGTGTAAATGCACTTGATGGACAAAACGTGTATTGCCTTGCACCATTGCTGAGACCGTACAGCTACTTGTTTGGCACATATTCAATATGAGCCTCAGCATCAAATTGTGACTGAGACAATGAATGTGATTGCAGTAAGTTTCCATCAGCCTATTCTTGTTCAAGATTTTGTGGGAATGTATGCTATCCACATTTACGTTCAATGCTCAATTGTAGAAAGTGGAATGTAGATGCTACGCAAATAGTTTGAGATCATGACAGCGGCCGGCACAGAAGCTGGAGTCGGACACTGAACCGAAATAATGACGTACGAATTACAACAGTACAAAGGTTTCCTGGTTTCGGAACATACAAGGCAGAAACGAGTATCAATTAGCAGAAATAAAATCCAGTTAGCATCACTATAACTAGATATTATCGCTCCTGACAAACGAAAACAGTTTGACTTCTGTTTTAGTGGCAGAGAACCATTTTGAATAATGAATTTATTCTGTTTTTCGCGTTCCACTTTAAGTAATTGAGTATGGAACGCGCTCCTGACTGATTTGTATGCATGCAGATACAATCCAGAGTTCATGAAATCCGACTCTGATTACGCGGCATAAGTCGTCAGTCTGAATCAAATGCAGTCAGAGTCCTTAGTCCACGGTCATTCGACATTACATCCGTCAATTTGGTTGTGTTCACCTCATGACTACGCCCACATCTATACGTACATAATAATACATAACCTTTTATGTAGTACGTACACGACATCGCCGTAGTTCAATTATTCGCACAAGTCAGGCAACTGTAGAAAATGCTCACAAGCATGCAACCGCGTTTACACGTGGTGTGTCAACTGTTTTAATATAACTAAACAAAGTTGTTTCCAAATGATCCATTAACGAACCTACATTTCTTAAGCTAGGCGATAAATCAGATAAATGTCAATAAAGGAGCAACAAACCATCGCCTTTTGCTGTGTCAAAAACAACTTTTCAGGGATTTAGGCAACTTAACATGACACATTGATCTCATCTTGCTTCTTATAGAAATAAAAATGTCAGATCCTAAGGCTTAAAGGATTAGAGCGCCTTGACGTAACTTTGGAAGAGCAAATACTGTACGTGTGTGAAGAAATTTGCTTTTTGACGCCAGAACACTGTTTATAGTGCCTTTAATAGAACACTTGTAAAATGTTTGGTTTAGCTGTCCGTGTTTCGTGATTTAAGATGAGTTATTTAAGAGTTTAGCTGAAAACTTGCACAAGTAACTTCTTTTATTTTCAAACAAGGTTTCTCTGTAAAAATCATTATCTATGATTTGCAAGAAGAACAGTAAATATATAATTTATTACGTTCTCAAACCAATTTTGGGTACGACAAGAAGTTCCGGGATCACAACTTGATTTGTCTTATTAAAAAACTACACACATAGACCTAAATACAGGTAGATAGTATTTAGCTTAAACAAGGGATGACTCTATGTAAGCTATTGGTTAATTTCGAAAAACAATGCACTCCGTGCCCACCTTTCTTTTTACTCTCTTTTGCATGTTGACATCTGATGGTATCTGTTCTCCCGGGATGTCGCTGATTCGTAGGGTCCTCATTACGCTGAAGTATGTCACCGCCATGAAGCATATAGGAAGTATGAACAGGACTACTACTATGAGCGTGTAGTAAATCCGGCGTGTTTCCACACTGGGCCAATCATCCACGCAGAATTTATCCACATAATTCTTCCATTTTTTTTCACCGTAGATGCGAAACACAAATACAGGGATTGAGACAGCAACCGAGATTATCCAAACTGTGAGAAGGAATGGGATAGCTTTTCGCTCTGTGATCCTAGCCTTTAAGGCAAATACAACGCCGAAGAACCTGTCGCCTGCGATAAGCAACAGCGTCAACACACTGGCCACCAGGAATAGCACTACAAACAGAAGAATTCAGTTTTGTAGAAGATCATAAGCTGCACAGTTAATGGCGTATCACACGACGTTTGTTACCACGTTCATACTTACAAATTAGAAATACGGTGTGCGACATGTTTGCGAAGCTTTTATAAGTACCCAAGTGTTTCACGCACACTCGATGAATTACAGGACCCGTGCGTTGACATTCAAATACATACAGTTAGGACAATGAGTCCGGCTGACAACAGAGTTCCGCTACGTTACATTCTGAACTTGTTGGGTCGTGTTGATGCAGATCACCGTTTGTATTTCTTAACTTTGTATAATTTAACATAGTTTGGCATCCCTTTCTGTTCAAATGTTTTCTTTGTATTACGTAACAGCCATCCATGCTTACCGTAATTTTGAAACACAGACGAAATATATTTACTGTGTCAGTTTTAAAAATTCTCCGTCCCTAGAAGAAGCTGGATTGGCTACTGCTTGAAGTCACCAAGTCAAAGGCCCTATTTCCCATCTATGGCAAATGTGTCACGTCTATGTCATGCTATGCTAAGCACTTGACAGAGCGTTTTCTTAATTTGAAACTAAAAGAAAAATGCTTTGACATTAACAGAAACTCAACATCTCTACAAACAAACTACAAAAATGCCCGATGAACAATTTGACATCTGTTTCTGGGGCAGAAAACTACCTTTGAATAATGCAATTAGTCTTTGTTTTCACGTTCTATGCCACTTTAAGATTACTGACAGATTTTTATTGACAAGAAAAACCAGACATTGGTTCCCATTTCGCTCGTGTTGTTAAGGAAAATAGAGCCCTGTCGAGGTAAAGTATATCAAGAGACTAGTTTTATGACATTATAAAGCCTATGATTTGATTTTCGTTTTTAAAGCCAGCTAAACGGAGCAAATTGCAAACTTAGATTGTTTCTGCGATAGCCAATGATTCCACAAATTAAAAATATTACTTGAATTCTAGTAGAAGAAATGCAACACTCTGTGACGAAAAAGGCAGTTCCTAAATTATTTGCATCTTTAAAGAGAACTGGGGCGGGATAAACTGACTAAATTGCAATATCAAAAGTGGTTCTCTGCTACTGAAGCAAAATTCAACCTGCTCATCAGGTATTTTTAGGGTTTGTTCGCAAAGATTTTTAATTTCTGTTGATATCAAAGCATTTTCTTTTAGTATCAAATTTCGATTTTTCTCCCACAAGGCAAAGCACATCTCCCTATTTGGTATAGCAAGTCATAGACGTAGCCTTCACAAGGAAAATGTGACCTTCGACCTCAAGCGACTTCAAGCATTTGACTGCGAGCGCATTTATCATAAGTGGGAGGGAGACCAGAAACTCCGTGGTCACCACAGAGTTTTTCCTTCTTGCGTATTGACTTTTTCAACCTTGCTTCAAACAATTGAAGGTACGTTTTGTTTTTTGTCGGTAATATCTCTTCACAGGCTTAGGCGTGGTCCAGTTCTTAACTGAGGTCTGGTCCGCCCTGATTCCAAACCCACTGATTTTAATCACGATGTCACCAGACACCGGAAAAGTCACAAAATGGTTTCCTTTTGAAACAAGTGTCACATACAGTTTTGCTACAATTAGTTTTGCAATGTTTCACTCTTTCGTATTGAAAACACAAAACTAAAAGACAATTTCCGGCGTCTGCGGCTCAACAGAATTAGAACAAGTTCTACTAGAGGAGAATTGCGAAAACCCTTGCGACGGAGGATAGAAACATAAAGGAAAGTGTCTTTTCGCTGATGAACTTGCTGGGCACTCCTCTCAGATGTAGCCGGAAGCAGACCACAATTCAACAGCTAGCTCAACAGAATTCTATTCACTGGCACTAAGTGTAACTCACAGACAAGTCTCAAGAACTGTTAAGCATTGCTCTTCTTGTCTATTCACTGAGGTGGAAGGACTGAATGGTCAAATTTTAGGATGACGTGAGAAATTAAAAACATTGTTTAACTGAAACCCTTCATTGCTGTGCCAGCAAGGTGGGTTCTGTAGTAAAAGGTGGGGCCTGTTCCTTACAAACATTGCTTAACTCACTTTGTCTTCACGGTGTTAGTAGTGCTAGCCTATTTAGTTCCCAGTTTTGAAAGTTATTTTCCCCGATGGATATTTACTAACAACTCCATTGTTCTGTGCGTGTGCGAAAATGTACCGTTGTCTTGGTATTGCCTTCATAAGCCAAGCAGTGTCATAACGGTATTACGTCGCATGTTGACGCCGAAGGCGTAACTAAGCCGATGAATCTGTTATGTGACAAAAGTTCGTCTTCATTTCCACTTATATTACAAATCACTGGTGGATGCAACAAATAGGGAAACGGGAGGGGGGGGGGGAGAGGGAGAGTTGACCAGATTTTGAGTTCACTTTCGCGCCAGGTTCCGATCAAGAAAGGGGGCTATCAAATACCATTTTGAATCTGTGCATCATAGAACAGTGTAACGGAAAGAGTTACAGAGGATAACACTATTTTCAGGTACACAGAGAAAGATAAACAAATATTGTTTTACATGAGTCAGTCTGAATAAAACCAGTAGATTTTCAAAAATCAATCTATACGTCAAAATTCAAAACAACTTCATTTTTGTGCATGGATAGTTATCTTGACAAAAATCTAAATGCCACATTCTGTGCACTCAATGACCCCTAATTTCGCCGCTGGAGCATTAGACCGCAATTGGTCATTTTAGCCGTCTCCAAAAGTATAGTTTCATCAACGAAAATAAGTAACTTACAAAATAGATTGAAAGTTGTGATTTGGTGGGTGAAATAAACAATGCATGTCGTGCATAATTATTTGAAAATTTTGTGCTAAACAGGGGAGATAATCCACATACCACTTTTCCAAGCTAATTTTAGTGGCTATTTTCATGACCCTCTTACCGTCATATTGCATCTTCTAGCTTTATGTAACTTTTTGAACATACAGCTAAAGAGTTATTCTTGATGACCGAGAAAAATACATCTTGTCTCGTTTTTACATTTTATTAAAAATTGTCTTGCAAATGATAAGCAGAGTTTACAGACCATTTGAACGAAAATTTGAAAAGAGAATTCTGCATTTTATTGTTATAAAGCTCAAGGTCCTTCAAATGGATCTATTGCGCGGTCAGTATAAAAACTGAACCCGATGACCTTTGCCCAATGGGTCAGGTGACATTAGGGGAGCTAATGCATAGATACTATCCGAACAAAAGGAGTATTTTTAGATAATACGAGAAAACCAGAAAGACGTTATCTAACAATCAATGTCGAACCGCTTTTAACGAAACGTGCACCAGAATTGCCACTAATATCGATGTTTCACAACTTTTAGAGAGGATTAAGTATGGTGTGAGAATACTTCTGATAATGAATATTACCAATACCATTCCAAGAGCTCAAAGCAGCTGTTCCACACACTACTAGCACAAACGCGTTGACATACCGATTGATAGATCACATAAAGCATCAAACAGCCATGGGCAGAGTTAAATAAACCACTCAATCTCAAAAACCAACTGTTGTTGATCCGATCACATAAAATGAACGCTACGCTTTGCTTTCATTCTAGGCTTTTTACGTTGTACGATCTCAAAACACCCATTCAGTTCAATTCAGTTAAAATACAGATTTCCTGAAAGTAGAAAGCCTGAAGAATTTATAATAATCTGTCGTGGACTGGGTCACGTGACCATAATTTTTAGTAAGATTAAGCAAAAAAGAAACGTACATTTATTGAAAAACAATGTTGTCAATAATATGACCATTTTAATATAACGTTTTTATAAAAGATGAATTCTCAAAGAAGTTGTGGCAGTTTTCTAAATTATCGTTATTTTTCGTTTCATGGAAATTTTCTCATTCATAAATCATAAGCGTCATCATGTTTGATATTCCGTCAAAGAGAAGTGAAAATATGATCAATCATTTCTGGGATATGATGTTCGAAATCAAAGGACCTTGCATAATTTTTGCTGGTGACCTGGTAGGGTGGACCGCTCCGGCACTTCATTAGTGGGGGTAACAACGAAGGGCACACACCAGGACACAAAGACTAGTTACGACCAGCGACGAGGAGATAAACTGGTGACAATCGGATGAGGGAAGAGACGCTGAACGACTTCGATGACGATGGAGTTGGGCGGGCATATCTTTCATAATTTCCAGAGTGTCTGCCTGGGTCATGCTCTGAAATCTTAAAAGGAGATGCACAACGACTTGTAAAATAAATTGAAAAGCTAGAATAAAACATACCCAAAATATTTCATGCAACAACCGCACTGCAGAACTTTGTCCGAGCCGAGTTCAACGAAAGTCTGACTTGCGCATGTCCGATTCGTGTGAGTTTTGATAGCTTAATGCGTTTTCCATTTTCTGTAGGTGTCTCATATCTGAAAGCTCCAGTTTACTCGAATGAGTGAAGTAGGTTTTCATATTGAAATTGAGACATAGTGGGCCCGCTAATTTTTATTACTGATAACTTTAGGCCCACACTAAGCGGATTGGGTAAGAAAGTAACATAGTAGATGGATACGACTTTCTAACTTTCGTAAGCTTTCACTTGAAAATTGTGGGAGTACATGTATTATTTCTTGGACTTAGTGTTAGTTGGTGGCAACAAACGTGAAACAGTACATATTCATGTTCAAAAAAAAATAATTTCTGTGTCAGGGGAAAAGTGGCGTCAAGGTAGTTGGAAAGGCTGATCTTGTTTCCATGATAGTCTTTAAACTGTGAAACATTCTAATTACATGTACGGCGTGTTTTCGAGTCATTATATAAGAATTAAAAATTCAATTATTCGTTTTTTCAACACCTTTTTCATATGTACTGCCAGTGTTCTCAAAAACCTTTAAAGGCCTTGCTCAACTTTTTAATAAACACATAACATAAATCCATCACATCTTTGTTCTTCAGATTTGGCAAACACGCAATAAACCCAATTAAAATCCCCATAAATTACGTCGTGTAATACGAAGACGAGGCTAAGAACGACAGCGTTTAAGGTGTGGGTGCTTCTGCTTCGTTTGCCGGCGTTCTGTTGTTTGCAACCCATTTAATTTCATCAAAACAGGGCAGCAAACAGCAGAACAAAACGGAAATTTCACACATGACGTAAATCATGATCAACCAATCAGCGGCAGACAGCTGTTGTCTGCAAGGCAAGTCTAAACCTCGGGTTTTTCATAGTCTCATTTAATGACTTACATGCATGTAATAAAACTGGTGAAAGGTAATATTATTGACGTGTTAAGATGTAAATGGATATAAAAATAATACCGAGTAACCTGTTATCGTCGCTCTGTTTAAAGCAAATTTACCAAGACGCGATCAAATTAAGACACTTGCAGAAACGTAAAACGACTAACAGAAGTCAGTTTTCCATTAGAGCCCGCGGGTTGCTAAATGCTAAAGATTGAGTGGCTGAAATTAATAAACATCAAGACTCTTTGTCTTCGTTGTTCTAGACTATCGCTATGAGAAACGACGTTCTCACTCAGATGAGGCCGGGAAATAGAATAACAAACGCACGGCTTTTATTAGAATCTTTAATGTAACAGTAAACTGTCGGTTGCACTGCGTACTGCAAACTTTTTAAGAAGTAGTTTCTGAACATGCGCCTGTACTAGCGGTAGAAGTACTGACACGAATGTATCGGCCGCGGTTACCACAAAAGATTGACTAAAACACCCTAACGAGATTGTGTTGTTAGTCACCGTTTGAATCAACAGAGGTCTCTCGTGAGGACGTAGAGACAGTCATGCGAATAGCCTAACTGGTGTTTGCACTGGCAATGGTGACTTCGATGTGGTCAGAATAGTGCTTTCAACAGTGTAGAACTTAATGTATTTTAGCATTCAAGGTTCTCTTTAAGGCCTAATTTAATATCCGTTTTGTGTTTTGTAGTTCCCTCCAACTTCAATATACGAGATTAACATGTACTTTTCTGTGAGGTAAGCATTTTAACAGTGTTTTGAACGATAACTGAAATTTTACAACTTTGAAACATCGAGAAAGACTTAAATGTTTTAGAAAAAAATATTCTAAAGCCTAACCGTTTTTATTTTTGCGAGTGTGAATTATTGAGATGTATTCGAAAAAGTTGTATCATACATGCTAAGTACAGGTAAAAAGAATAATTGTCTTCGTTCTTGTTTTAGCAACTCTTTATTACTCGGAATTTTAAAGGCAGTTTCACAGTCGATGTAGATATGATACTGAAGTACCTTCTGTCAGACGTGAAAACGCGGTTGAGAATGGAGCATGAATTCTGAAGAATAGCAATGCGGTTCATGTGGAGAGAACTACCGCAAATATTGGTAATTTTAGATGAAAGTTTACCCCACGGAGATGCAAAAAACTATATCCAATTAATTTGGAAATACGCAAGGACGTGACTGTGCGAAATAGGTGGGAAATTACCGCATGTGTTTGCCTGCTGTAGCTTTATGCGCAGACGATCTATCCCATTTTCAAGACTCATTTTACGACAAAATAGGTTAAATAGAGTTAATGTACTCACTATCAAGGCTCTTATCGTTTTAATTAAATGTCATTTATAACTCGGTTTATAAGTTTGAAAGCCATCGAATCCTTTTCTAACAGTTAGTAAGAAACCATGAACTCCCAGGGTCTCATCGCTATTGCTAGATCTTGTCACATGTTAGTACGCAAACTGCATAATCTGTATTCTTACGGCCACCGTGTACAAGTAAACGCGTTGTTAAAAGAAACGCAAAGTTTCTTTACCGATACGCATTCCGTACACGCAAAGAAGACGTTTGAAACTTCATGCCATGCCTTAAAACCCCTGCATTGACCTTTGATTACACTTTGAGTTTATTAAAATCACAGAATACAAACGCAACATTCCAATAAAGTTTATTTTGTGCAAAGGGTTTTTGGAGGAACTGTATTTCATTCGCTACGTATGTATTTGCTTGAGCATACTGACTTGTCAATCTTTAAACCCCGCCCCTTTTCTCCCTTTCGGATCGTTACTATTTTCCTTTGGTGCAGGGCCTACTTTGGCCCTCCAGAGACGTCTATGTCTAACCTTCTAATTGGTCGTTATTGTCACGTGTCACTATTTTGGCCAGTTAACGACTCCTATAAGGTAATGATTGCCTCATGCAATTTGGATTTTCTTTTCATTTTTATACCTTTAGCCAACTGTTTTCGTGATAATGACCTTTATTTCACCAACCAACGGAAATTACGGAAGCCCAATAATGCCATTTTGAAGTGAAGAAAAATATTTTATTATCTGGCCAGATAATTACCTGGCGGTCACCAGATAATTATGTAGCCACCATTTCATTGTCGTTAAGTGAATAGATTGAACGACTTACAAGCGATACTACGGACGTCGTTCAATTAAGTGGCAGCAGCCAGATAATTAAGTGGCGGCTGCCAGATAATAAAAAAATTCAAAATGGCACCAGTGGGCTTCCGTAGAAAATAGCTGGTGGTAAAGTTTATTTATCGTCGGAACACATGTCGATCATGAATATACATGTATGTCCGTGTTAGTCCTGGTAATAACTATTACTTCCAACATCTATCACACACGCCAACAGTAATACCGCGTTCAGATGTGGAATATTTATGAGGAGCCATATACGACTGATCATCAAGGATATTAGCTGCTAAAACGAGGCTTCACAAAGGCGTCCAAGTTGCCCTCTTAAAAGTAAATCACTACTATAGTCAATCACGTGCTGTCGCCATGCGCGACTAGAGCGGAACCACAAAATATACCCTCGTTAAAGCTCTCTGGTAGAGCCCAGTCGGCTTTGTGCAAGCAGACAGTACAGTGAAGTTCTTTACTGTTGACTTTCTTATTTGGAAAGTCAATGTTGCCGTTCCCAGAGGACATCAACGTAAAAATAAAAGGAAAATATTGTGATGAGGGAACCCTTGTTGGGAGGGCCTGTCTTCGTTGCTAAGTTGATCTACGTCATCTCTACGACCAATCAAGAACCAGATTAGAACGTAGACGTCTAGTGTGTGCTATGGTTCTAGTCTCAACCACAAAATACTCCATTCGAAATCTGTAGAAGTCTTTTCACTTTATTAACTTTAAATTGTTCAATGCACTTGTTTTCCAGTCCTTTCGTTCGGCCTCGTTGTTAGTGTACTTGAATATCAACGGGTTTCACTTGCATTGAGTAATGATTATTAAATAATAAATTAATTATTGGATTTAATCAGTCTCTCTCCATCCACGCACAATCACAGAGCATCCTACCTTTTAAATTAAGCCCACAGTCAACTAGTGACAGTGAAGTGAAGCGATCGAGGGCTTTTTGGGAATCCTGATGTAAATTGGTGACAAAAAGTTCGAGAATGCCCACAACTTCCAAGAGCACATAATTTGTTATCAACGGGTTATTTCTAGAGCGTAGCTCATAAGTTTTACCACATGCAATACTGGTATGGCTACCACAAGATATGGCACTCGGGATTAGGAATTCCACGGGTGCTTCACTTTAGCCGCCCATATCAAACACAAAACTCAATAAATGTACACGAAACGGGTCCAACAAATCACGAGTAATTGCTATTTCTTATGGTAGCATTTATGGTGCCCTGCTCCAGCGTGTTTGCAACAAATTCGCGATCAAAGCACAAAAATGTTCCCAAAAAGCCGATGCCTACTGTCAATGTAATTCGTCGCGGAAGGTCACGACATTAATAACTCCACACATACCCAGACCATTACGAAACCTTCAGTGATAAATCGGCAATGGGGCTATTCGACCACCTTTGCATTACTAGAGGGCGCGCGTGAACTATTGGTGATAGATTAAGCAGCCTCGATTTCGCGAGCCCTTTAATAAAATCTCAGATCGAAATTACAGAAAACTTACCCTATTCTACAATTCCTTAGTCCAAAACGGAATCAGAGTGAATTGTTGTTAAACAAACATTTGTTCTTGTGTAAATGCATTAAAATGTGCAACTGCCAAAACTGTGAGAATGTCAACGTGAGTGATGAAATTGAGTCAGATGATGAGTAACAGTGGGATGGACTTGCATCCCAGCCGGAGGAACTTGGAAAGACATCTTCTCAAGAGACAGAAACCAGGCTAGTAACTGGCTCAGTGAGCCTGGTGATTTGTGAAACATTTTTCTATTTTCATATGTACGTATCTAATAATGGCTTTTTATCGTGCTAATTTCTCGGCCTTTTGTTCTTCATCCGACTGCATTTGTTGTTATTCTATACTTTTTGTCTCCATTTTTTGACAAATTGTATGATTTGGACTTGTAGCAATGATTGTTTTTGTATCTTGACAGATTAGTAAACGTGTGATAAAATAAAGATGGAGCCTAGTCAGTTTGATAATTTTAGTTTTACCAACACTAAAAACAGCATAAAACACTATGAATGCTAGTTCCAAATTGCGCCAACAGGTGGCATCCATAAATTCATATTTCTTCCATAATTCTACATTTTAATTGAAAAATATAACAAAGTATGTGTTTATCATGACTTAATATAGCCAGTAGAAATATTTTCTGCAGTATCATACTTTATGGGCACATACCTTTCTTCTTTTCTAACATTTTTAATTCCATGTAGAATTTGCTGAATTGGCACAATTTTGACATCAAATTTCACAAAAATGTGCAATTGTAAACGCGAAAACTTTCTTGATTCGTGAAGCACAATGATTTGTGACATCAAAAACACCTGAATTAAATTGCCCCTCTAAAGTGGTCACAGAAGTGGTTTTCTAGGCCTCCTGTGGCCTATAAATACAGGTACATGGTGAAATCATAGGCGCTCGAATTTCCCGATGACTCATAACCAAAAAATATATATATACGTATATTATGTTTTCTTAGTAGTGAGTGACGTCACTAATTATTCAAACCACAATATTTCTTCAGTTTAAAACCCCATACAGTGCAGCTGTGCTGCTTCTTTATAAAGCTGAAGTGATTACTGATTACGCTTGCGAATTGTCATTTTCCTGTTGACCTATAGAAATATCCGGCGATCAAAACGAAGTATTCCTTTTAATTGCAGTTGATTTGTTTATGTGTGAATTTATTCTTAGAGCTTTCTTAAGAAGGCCTTTGAACAGTTTTAAGTTTGTGTTAACTTGTCTATAACAAAAGTTCCACTTGCAAGCAAAGTATGCTTTCAATTGTTGCTAGCTGGATAAGAATCTGCTATGCACAAGATTTGAGAATAAACAATTATCAGTGTATTTAAAAACGAAATGGCAAACTGAACAACCACATACATACAACGGTACAACATTATTTGTTAAAAACAATTGTAAATTTCCCATTGCAAGGGCTGACTTTCTAAAATTGAGAGGTTCAATTCCCTCGGGTTATTGCTGAAGGACACTGCTTTTCATTTTGTCGAAAGGTAAATAGACAGTAAAGCGGCTAGTTTCATTCGTTTTCTCTCCCCTGTAACAGAATACCCGGAGAAATATCAGCAAATTATAAAAGAAAACACAAGACAAAACTACTTTTGTAAACCAGAACTTACTTGACAGTTCATCTTCATGTTTATATGTAGAAACTAATAATCTTTGTACCCAAGCCTTATTTAAGATTTGAATTAAAATATGTGAAACAGGCTAAAAGTGATTTAAGAATGTGTACTTTTCATGTCACCTAAAATGTGTTTATGATCTCAACAAATAAAATTCATTCTAGGCATCAATATTTATTCCAATGCGTGTTACGAATTTACTGTCAGAACAGCTCATTCATTTTAGTTGGGTAACTATGATAAGTTACTCCTGGGGGTGGGGTCCGCTATAAAATAAGGAAACTCACTCATCTAGAGAGTTTTATTGGACATAGCATAGTTTTTTAAAGTAACTGCTGTGAAAAATCACCCTTGACTTCTGAGAGGCACGTCCCATACACCTCTTACATTGGGAGCACTCCCACCCAGGGCAATATGTGGATATGTGCTGTTAGCCTACCATCCGGGTCCCGGGCGAGTTTCTGAAGACAAACACGTAGTTCCACTGAATAGACCCATTATTTAGTGGGGTAACTGGTGGGGATAACATCAGTGGGCTATGTCCATAGAAACTTAATTGCTAAAAACTTACCAAGAAACGTGATTATGTATTCTCTCAATGGAAATGCATAATGCACAGACACGGGTCGTGAGGCTTCGGTTTCCACACACTTTTTGTCACTTGGTTGACCCTTTTGACCGCAATTCTCCTCGCCTGTAGTAACCTTAGGTCTTTTGGGAATTTGTGACCACCTGTTGAAGATTTGCACCCGGGAAAACAGCAATAATAAGGCTTAGCGCGACGACGTATTCTGATAACAATTCCGTCTTTTTACCAGCTGTTTACATGCAGACAGCGACGCATGCGCAATTCAATCACCACTAGTACAGTAGCGACAACGCGTCGAATAGCCCCATTACCGTCCTTCCGTAAGTCATCGGATAGTTCCGTATCGACTCGCGTAGGACACATTGACAGTACGCATCTGCTTTTGGACAAAATTTTGTGCTTCGACCGCTCTCCAGGGCAGGACACTGTAAACGCTATCAGACGAAAGAACAATTGCTCGTGGTTTGCTGAACCTCTGTTTTGTGTAAATTTATTGAGTTTTGTGTTTGACATGGACAGCTGTATTGAACTAGTGAACCTCTGAGGGTCATACCTTGTATATATTTATAGTCTATTGGGTACGATCACAGGCGTCCTCAGCTTCTGATCGTCCCCAATACACTACATATAATATCACAAGGTATGACACTCCCGACTAGAAATTCCACGGGTGCTTCATTTCAGCCCTCCATAGCTAACATAAAACTCAATAAATTTACACAAAACAAGATTTCAACAAACCATTGGCAATTTTTCTTTCTTCCAATACCATTCACGGTGTCCTGTTCCGACGATTTTGTAAGAAAGTCGCAGTCAAAGAACAAAAATGTTCACAAAAAGCCCAAACACACTTCCATCTTGGACGGCTCGAGGTCAAGGACGGTACGGAAATTGCCAGTTTGTCGCGTAAAGTCACGATGTCGATATCGCCGTCCATCCGTAATTCATCGGTAATTTCCGTACCGTCCTTGACCTCGAGCCGTCCAAGATGGAAGTGTGTTTGGGCTTTTTGTGAACATTTTTGTTCTTTGTCTGCGACTTTCTTACAAAGAATGGTAATTTACTATCAAATATTGGAAAAATGTTAACGGCCTGTTCGTTCATTTTAAGGAAATCTGCAACCTATACATTACCCGTAAGTTGTACGGCCGTAAGTTGACTAACAGAATTTTGCATTTTTGGAAGAGTTCGTTTTAAAAAATGCACCTGCGGGGATGTCCTACTGCAGTGTACATGTGCCCCTTTGTATGCACTAATAACACAAATAAGCATCCAGGAATATCCCTGCATAAACATCAGAAGCTTTTTTTCCTTGATCCCATTGAATTGTCCAAGTTGAGAATGGTGAATAGGTTACGGAGTTTCCAAAAACAAACAAAAAACTCTGAATTCAAGGAGGCTAAATAGTGAACATGGCGGATTTCACTTGTGCTTTATCTTGTACGCCTGTCGAAGATAAGATATTGAGTTTGTGCAAACAACCTCTGTGTCAAAATCAAGAAATTTGTCTGCAATTTAGACTTCCATTTACATGTAATTGCTTCAACTTATGGCTCATTTTATCACTCACTAGAATTTAAATGCAAGAACATTTCTTGTGTTTGATCTTGACATTTTGGACTACTCTTGTTTGAAGCGCAACGCACATTTGGCTTTTGAGGAGATTTCTGACGTCAGACCATATGTTTAGTTGCAGGAACTAAGCTATCGGCAACTGCCGGTTTTCGCAACAATCCTAAGTTAGTGATTCTTCGGTTTTAAACATGGTTATTTTACAAACCCATAGTTTAAATACATTCATACCGAAATTAAATCATGTAAAAGACACTCAACTAGCTTTCGTGGGCGGGCTAAAACAGAGCTTCGGAATTGCTTCGGTACTGTCTATGAAAAATCCGAAGGTCGTCTGCCATGAATGTCAAAAAATAACCTTGATGGGTTTCAACATTTTTGTTTGCAAATCGCCACTTGATGATGACAGTTTAATATGATAAAGTGAAAGAAAGTATTCAAAAATTTGTTTGGAGCTGATTTCGTTAAGTTCCATTCACATTTGAGTAGAAAAATTCTGAGCAAGCCAATGTTTGTAGTCCAATCTTTATATTTTATTATGTAACCCAGTGAGTGACCTCATTGGTGATCGAGGTTTATATTCGCCGGTTTCGCGCCAGCATGACTCTATTTGACTTTTTTAAAGTATGATAAAAAAGAAAATTTCTGGCTAAGCAGTTGAAAATATCTCCTGATCATGAGTTTTCATGAAACACCAGCTAGTATAGAAAAGTTGAGAACATTGCGAGGCTGAGACATAGACCCTGACGGTTATAAAGGTGCTACCTGCCTGTTCTAAACGTGTGTGGCTGGGAGGATTCCTCTTTGATTGATTTTTTATTTGCGTAACTCTTTTTGGAACTTTCTCCATTAAATAACTTAAGTACACCGAGTTTACATAGCTGTTCTAGGGATCGAGTGGGGTTCAAAATTTGCTTCTGCGACCCGTTTCTCCCATGAAAAGTTGTTTTCTTTAAGTTTGAATTCGACCTCCGAAACTGACGTGGGACTTTGAAGATGGTTATGAACTTCTATCTATTTATTACATGCCCATTTTACATGTTCTATCTCATTTTACTCGTTTCGAAACGAAATTCCATACGCCCAAATATCAAAATCCAAAACAATGCGGGCTATTGGTGATCTTATGAAACGTAAACAATCCCCATTTTGTTGCTGTGTTTACTTCATCGACAACATTGCTGACCTTTTGCACGCGTGGCATCGTACAATATAAGCGGCACACAGCATCGTCTCCAAGCCTCGATCAAGATGGCGCTGATCAGTTAAGCCATTTGTGGCTTGGTTATGGGACTCGAAATGAAATGGCCGGAATATCACGAGTAATTTCGAATTTATCTGCCGTTTTATATAAAAATGAAAACTAACGGTATATTGCAGCAATTTACGTCTAAATTATTGCAAAAATGATGTATTTTGATTCGAAAACAGATTAATTCCATTCATAAATAAGAATTGAAAATAAATACATTCAACCTTTATTTCAGACAATAACTATTAATAACAATGCCTTATGTCGCATAGTTGGCTGCAATGTGAAAATAATTACAATCTGCCTTTGTTTTAATGACGTCAAGGCATCGGTCAATCATTGAGCAGAAGGTAATTCCCATAACCAAGCCTCAAATGGCTAAACCGATCAGCGTCCTCTTAAGATTTGGGGACGAAGCTAAAAAGGCCACATCAGTGTCAATTGTGTGTAAACACACAGCAAATCACAGTTAATCGATGCTCATAAAACATTTTGTGACAGATTGTCAAGTATTTTTAGGAATCTTAAAATGGTAACGAAATAGACATTTTGGGAAGAAATGGAATGAATAAAAAGTCGCTTCTGTAAATACTTCTTACAAAAAACTGACGACCTACAACCGGCTGTAATACTTGTGTTGACAAAGGATGAAACATATATCTTGCAGATTATGCATTTCAAATAAGATTGTGTAGAGTGTGATTAGGTAGTTCTTAGTATGCATAACTTATCTGGAAAATGTATAGTTGAGATTGTACTCTAGGAAACTAAGCAGGCGTTGTTTTATTTCAGGGATTGTGATCAAGGAGCACAGTAATGCTAATGCAAGCTTTATAGTGAAAGAGACAGGCACCAGGCTCGGAAACGCTGGCGACAGCATAGGCGGATTTAGGGGAGGGGGGGGAGCAGCCCCTCCCCCTTTAGCTGCCGCAAGCAAAATGAAACAGCAGTAGCGTGAAGCGGGAGGAAATATTGAGTTCAGTAACTAGGCCCTCTGGCGGATGAAGGGGGCTCAGGCCCCATATAGCGCGGAATTGTGTTCCCGTTTTTTTGGTCCACCGATAGATTTTCTAAACAAAAGATTCACATCGCCGACCTCCGCAACTTTCGCGCTTTGCCCAATTCCCCGAGGCAACATGTTGGGCCTCCACTACTTATGGTATCCTAGATCAGCCACTGGGCAGGAAGAGAGGACGAAGACTGTGTGAAGCGGCCAGAGTTGCCGCCCAGTCCACTAACGAGCCAGAGACAGTTTTCTAAAAAATAAATTAGTTGCTTAGTTTTGATGTAGATAATTTATCATTTTTGTAAGTATTTTACCTTATCACGTTTCGTAGTAATAAAAGTATTGAGCTTTTTCTTCTTGTAAGTCACAACTGCACATGCAACAGGTTTGAAATGACCAACAAAGCGCACCTTGAAGGAGTTAAAAACCTGAAAAATTGAAAAACAAACCTGTTGTTTCGTTGTACCCACAAATCAGTATGGTTCGGTAGTAGCCCTTCGTTTACACAAACTTCGTTAAAGACACGACCAGATTTTTGTTAACAAGGTTGATACTGGTGCGTTCGTAATTTCGGAACAGTCTCCTTTCTTCTGGTGTGTTGTAGGTATGAAGTAACAAACCGAGAGACATAACAAACAAACAAAACAGTAGCTATATTTCGTGACTTCATGTCACATCATCAAGCAATAAGTGGAATGATCAAATATAGAGCGAAATAAACAGTGTATATGTTCATTCCACTCATCAGGCGTGAGGTTAGACTTCATTTGCTGCCAATTGCTGGAAGACAACACAGTGTGAGACCAGCGTTCGAAATACACGGTGGCCCGGTACCAGTGGATTTACGGCCAGTAAACTGTCACGTATAGGTCCTATGTGGATGTGGTCTCATATTCAAGTAACTGACCCAGTGGGCCAGCACATTTATTTGCTGAGGTCGAAAACTGTGTGAGACCTATTCCGCAGAAGCTCCTGTATTCTTCATGTCAATGCCATTGCGCTTTCTCTTTGCTACATTCTGTTTGTACAGCAATCGATTCCATGCTCTACTATCATAGAAATAGCACCAAACTAATTTGATTGAGACTTTGTTCACTGCAGCTTAACACGTGAAACGTACATTCAGGAAAAGTCCTGTACATGTGAATTTGTTGGGGTATGGTAATAAAGGCACGATGTGCGTGCATGTACTTTGTGGTATTACTTCCATCACAATCGTGTACGGAGAAATAACTATAAGAATGACATCCAACATCCCATGTCTAGCGTAAACCGGACTCCCCTTCAGTAACGCTAGGATCTCGCTAAAATGCAAGACTTCGCGAGATTACGTGAGATATTGCCGTGTATTCTAAATGAGATCACGTGACTTTGGCTAGATTTTAACTAGGACCTACCGTAGGTCCTAGCGTTACTGAACGCACTCTAGCTAAAGCAGATTCCCGCCACCATCAAAATGCCCCGCTTTTTGACACACGGCGAAATTGACATATCATATAGCTTACTGTTGTAATTTCCCACGCGATGTAGCCTTATTTTCCCGTTCGACTAAACAGAGAAAATAACTGGTATTTTCGTGTTTTTGCGGCACCGGCAATTCCCAATTCGACAAAAAAGACAAGAGAAACGTCGTCTACAGTTTTATTGCTCTAGTAAGTGCACGTGCTGCTTATGTTTAGCTCGACAACGCGGACACTTGTATTGGTCGCTGAATGTTGCACAGCAAGTGGGAAAGAATTCACTACTACCGTTCTATAAGCGGAAGCAGGTGTGGGCATCAGTGAGCATGCCTGGATTTGAACGATTGTCGTAAACATATGCATCCAGAAAACCTTGAAAAATCACAATTCTATATAACTTGAGGCAAGAGCAATGCCTGAGGTATCCCTTTTCTTATAATGAAGAAGAGTTCAAAAGGCAAAACGAAAATAACATCAAAGTTATTTATGTGAAACCTTCACGAAAAATGTTTTGAAAAATGTTATTTACGAAGGCACATTGATGTCATTACTTTAAGCATATCACGTTTTTCCTGGCAAAATTCACCAGCATGGAGTCGTTCAGGTATTTTAATATTAAAATACTGAAAGACCTGAGAGAAGTTGACGCGAATTTCAACCTTGTGTACTGTGGTTCGAGCGCAGGTGAAGTTAGTCTTGGTTCACGGTGAAAACAGAACAAAGCACTCCAGCAACAATGACGCGTATTTCCGTACTTATAAAACGTCGACAAAGTCGAGCATTACATCAAATAGTATACATTTTTAAGACGGGAGTTCAAAGCAATTGAAGCGTTTGTTGACGCCAAGATTTTTGATTTAAAGCAAGGTAAATATAAACACTTCATTGATCGCAGTTCTGTAACCGTCGGTTTTANGAGGTATCCCTTTTCTTATAATGAAGAAGAGTTCAAAAGGCAAAACGAAAATAACATCAAAGTTATTTATGTGAAACCTTCACGAAAAATGTTTTGAAAAATGTTATTTACGAAGGCACATTGATGTCATTACTTTAAGCATATCACGTTTTTCCTGGCAAAATTCACCAGCATGGAGTCGTTCAGGTATTTTAATATTAAAATACTGAAAGACCTGAGAGAAGTTGACGCGAATTTCAACCTTGTGTACTGTGGTTCGAGCGCAGGTGAAGTTAGTCTTGGTTCACTGTGAAAACAGAACGAAGCACTCCAGCAACAATGACGCGTATTTCCGTACTTATAAAATGTCGACAAAGTCGAGCATTACATCAAATAGTATACATTTTTAAAACGGGAGTTCAAAGCAATTGAAGCGTTTGTTGACGCCAAGATTTTTGATTTAAAGCAAGGTAAATATAAACACTTCATTGATCGCAGTTCTGTAACCGTCGGTTTTAATAACTTGATATCTGGGTACTTTTTGCGTTTTTGAAAACCTTTAAACTACGTCACTTCCGGTTCTGTAGTGTCTCGGCCACAAAAAGCTTTTCAGAGTCATGTGACCAAGGTCTTAAAAAACCGATCCAATGGGTTTGCGTTGTTGAAAATAAGTGGACTTATTGGCTAACTATCGAGCACTAATACTGGCCCGATGAAAAATACCCCGTCATGCCAGTTATCGGTAGAGAACTCCATCGGCGGGTACGTCCAAGCACCGTCCGCTATGTTAGCAAGGCATTTGCCTCGAGTAGTTTCTTTTTTTTTGCAAATTTCTTTCTCACTGGTAGTAGGTTTTGAAACGCGACTTTCTTATTCGAATTTCATGGCAGTTTAGAAACCCACTTTGAAGCAAATAAAACCCTCTTGCAGAACTAATCACACCTTGGTGCTATTTCCTCTATATGAAATGCATTAAAGTCTACTAAAATTGTTGCTATAACTGTCTTTCGTTTTACACTAAAGCATTTAGAATTTAGAATTCCAGAGATGTTGTAAAGTCATGGTTCATCGAAGCGAACAACTGTGATTCACGAATGACTCTCAGATTACCGGGTTTAGCGTAATTTAAATGCATATTTTGTGAATGTTCTCATTACATTTAATGAATAAATGGTTGAACGAATTGTCAGACATCATTATATTTATTATTAGACAATAATCGATAATATCCTAGGAATAGAAAATTTTTGTTAGATAAACGGATATCTTGAGGCCGACAAAGCTTGAAGAACAATAAAGTCATGCGGCAAGCCCCACGGCGGAACATCAAGACAATTTTTGCTTCTCATTTAAACACGCGCTTGTGTAGTTGGATCAGTATATAATAATGGACTGTCTAAGCTCTTTACTGTAAGCACTAGTGGTCACGTGGTCACTGTCATTTAGCAATACATGTTGTAGAATGTTTCGCACAAATTTATTATTATTTTGAATTGCTTGCTTCAGATAGCATGCTGTCTTCTGTGAGAGCCGAACTCACTGTTCTTAAAGGGCCAATCGGGAAATGTTACAAGAATTAGATAATATTTTAAGTGCTGAATACAGTAAAGACATTTCAAAAATGATAATGGTGAAGATCTTAATTGACCAATCAGAAAATCTTGAATTTGATAATGATTCATGTGCTGAATACAGTAAAGACATTTTAATTCTAATAAGGACGGTGGCGACGCCGACACTCAGTTTGTGTTCATTACTGTTTTCTTGTATATTCCGTTTAAATTACGATTAAATTAAATGGAAAACTGTTTGACTAATTATCGCCAAAGTACTCGATATCGAAAAGGCTGGTGGTTTTAACAAGGCCCTGTAAAAGCATTGAATAGTTGGCGTGTATTACAGAATGTAATGACAGGTATTATATTAGCCCGGACCCTTCGAGTAAAAACGTACCTTGGGCTTAGACTATGTACCAAACGCTCCATCAATGGTTCAAAATTGCAATCGATAAATTGCATTGTGCTTTAAGCGTACCTAGTAACGGCACCGCCCTCGATTTCAACAAATGTTTGATAAACAACAATTGACCTATCGCCAGGATTTTAAATGACGGCTTAACTGACCAATCAAAACGCAGCATTCTTGACACATTCATTTCCAAGCCGCCATTTTACCCGACGAGCAACACGTTGCCGGATTGTTTTTTAGACATTTCGAAAGTGTGCGGAGGGTGCGATAGGTTGTCGATTTGTAGTAAAACCACAAAAACACAACGGACTTTCTTGTTTTATGGCTCTGCATGCGCGCACCCAGCCTTCAATATGGGGGGTCTCGAATTCCAGGCGATGTGGACCTTTTACTAACAAAATAGTAGTTCGAGCCCCCGAGCCCAACCCCTGGGTGCGCGCACGCTCTGGTTAAAACTCATAACTTCACAAGTATGACATACACAAATAATTCGAAAATGTGTTGTTAGGCGTAAAGACGATAAGGTTCCTTTAATTCAGTTAGGAAAAATACTTTTGTACTATGATTGGCAGAATGAAATACACATACAAGAAGGAGCGGAAGTTCTTACCTTGAAAAAAAACGAACGCCTTGCACAAGAATCCTCCCAACACCCAAGTACGATTATTCACGAAGTCCACAAAGTTCATCCACGTACTCGTCAATGTCACACACAAATCACAGAAAGCTAGATTGACGAGATAAAAGTTAGTGGTTGTTCGCATTCGTTGGTTTTTGGCCACGACTAGAATCACCATAGTGTTTCCGGCAATAGCCACTGCCATGACAACCGCGTGGAGGACCGCCATGACGGCGATCTCCCATGTTGGAGTAAACCCCAACATAAGGAGAGGCAATTCACACCCTGTAAAGTTACTTGTGTTCAGGCAGAAGGCCATTTTGTCCATGCCCTCCTCGATGGCGGTTTCGTTTTTGTCCATGGCTTCTATGCGCTAAAAATCAAAGAAGAAGAGAAACATAGGTGAAAGTTTGCAAAGTGCATATCCAGCTTAGTAGACCACTAGCATTTGATCCCCAGCTGCAGGTCCTACGGACATTTTTAAGTTAGCTGTGGTGTATGAAGGAAAATGACCTTTTTCCGGGTCATTTCTACAATGCCAAATGAACATGTTCGTCCGGCGATTTTCAGAAAGATATCAATATGAACGGATAAGACGCAGCCTGTTAATTTTCACAATAGTAAATAAATCGGAAACTCTTTTTCATATATGATAGCCAATAGTTAAAATTAGCCTCTACAATTCAATACCTTGGCGTCCGAATATTGGTTTTCCAGATTTTGGAAATGTACTACAAGTTTTCTCATTTAGTTAAATCATAGAATATCGCATTTTGTTGGCAGAAACTACTACGGTAACGTAAAAACTGGAAGGACCAAACTTTCGCGAACAAAGAAAATGTTTCCTATGGTTTTTAGGAATAAACTTACGTTCGTCAGAACCAGTGACTAACCAACTGTTCTTCAATATTGAGGACGCTATCTGCTGTCATAGAAAATCATTTCTTCCTTTCTCTTTCTCATTAAGACAAACCCTCTTTCTAAGTGCTCGCTCTTTTCAGATACTTTATATACTAACTTTGCGAGGTATATTAAGTGAACGCTTGCCAGAGCTTCACTTTTACGCATGCGCCAGGTTTCAGTATAGTTATCTGTCATAAGCGTGAATGAATCAATTGATTTGCTGCAGCAAGGTGTAAAGAAAACACTTCAACAAATCCAAAAGCGACTTGAAGATGAAATTGTTTTGTTGGAATACATACTTTTCACTTAAGATTCAAGATATACATTGCATTTTTGACGCCATTCCAAATAGACCTGATGTTTGAGTATATACATAAGTACACTTTAGAAATTATGTTATTACATCATCACCTGATGGCAGTTTCATGAAATCAGTGCATTTTATCAAGTTTTGTAGTTTCAAATATTTCAACGGTTAAAAGACTAAAGCAATTTGTGAACAACGTATAAAGTACAGTGTATATGTATATATGCATGTTTTTGTGATGCTGACAGCGATGATGGCAACAACGAAGCCGACGACGCTGTTGATGGTGATGATGAAGACGTGATGGTTGTCATGAAGTTAATGATGACGATGGTGATACTGATTGAAGATCACTGACGTCAGTGATGATGATGATAGTCATGACGGTTATGACAATAATGGTAAAGATGAAGATGATGACGACGATGACAAAGACATTTCGTATATGGGTTATTAAATTCTGTAGCTTATTATTGCAGTGTGCAATAAAGGGTTTGGTTTCCGATGAATTTCTCAAGCAACTCGTGACTGTTCACTTATAATGAACACTTATTGTATTCATATACATCTTAATAAACTCACTTCGTTACGCGAGAAGATGTATTGTTCATTGTTATTTAATTAAACGTTGGAGAAAATTTATTACCCGGACCTCGGTCATAAGTCAGTCAACGCCTTGACTAATGGTCCTTTTATTGTTATTGTGTAAAGATACAGGTTGGCAACTGATTAGGTATTCAAGATATTTCAAAATACTACAGTAGTTCCACGGTGTCGGTGCCTGTACCAAGCTCCTTTGACACACTGTCTGTAAAGTCTATGCGACGCTCTCGTGCACATTGCTAAATATTTTGATTCCAGGTTGTGCAACGAAATTACCTTCACATCCGACCTCGTCTTTTGTAACGGAATATTAGTGCACTAGAAACAAAGCCATGCAATACATGTGCATCTTGCCTCCACTGGGGCCACTCGCATCTGACTTCACTGTACGCCTTATTTGAACGATCAATTAGCAAAATGTTTAATTTTTAAGAACAGTAAATGCCTTGGGCATTTTTAGATTTGCTGGTATTTGGAACATCACTCGTACCAAGCGAACACCTTTGAACCAATCATGAATCATATCATTTTACTTTGAATTTTAGATGAACGATTAAACATTTTTCTCGACGTTATATTTTCCCTGCTGATACCCTCAGTCATCTTAGTCATCGAAGCAAGAAGGCACTGAACGTTTGGCTGCAAGTATTGTGAAACGCACACGTAGCTGTACCAGATCAAGTAAGCCATGTTCTCGGAATGCATTTTTTGGTTTGACGCCTGTAAACTTAGAATAATTATTAGAATGTACAATGAATTCGTTCACGTTATCTCAGGATTTAGCAACCGTTCGTTTTTTGCGAATTATCGATACAAACTTCGTTATACGTAACGAAAAACGACAGGTTCCTGCGGATTTTTTCTCACATTTGATTGCTTCTAAATGTCTGCTTTACTTAAGGTCAAGATCGTTTTAGTGGCTCCAAAATTCAAGTTGACGCATGCCTAATCTTCGGAACAAGTAAATTCCAGTTCCAGCACAACTGAAAATATTTTCCATCAAGACGTTTATGGATTTTTGAAGTGTATAAACTCGAAGATTGAAGAAAACGTATGCGAATGAAGTGAACGGGAGATGAGGCGAAGACGATTGCCAAGACGACAGTGACTATCCACAACGCCTCACTGTTTGACGGGACCGCATAAATAGTTCACGTTGGTCCAAAATATGGTTTTTACCGAGATCTTGTTGTACAAATTCTTCTGCATTTTTTGCAATCAAAACATTTTTTAACCCAAAAATCATATCAATAGCGAATATGGCTGAGGTTGGGTGGCCCAAGTGAGCTACACATCCCTACAATATGAATAACAATACATCGCAAAGAACAAATAAATCTTTTGAAAAGAACCTCATTATATTGATTGGGTGTACAATTGACGTGAGATTATTATAAAAGATGAGTAGAGGAAAGGAAAATGGAAAGTACGAGCGTGAAGGGGTGGACTTCTAACTGAGCAGGTGGCTCATACGCAAGAAAAATAGTAGTACGCTAATAATTAGGTTTAAGCGAGAGAGTAAGACAAAAATGATGAACGAGCTTATACCTGGCTTATTTCCGAACGGATGTGGTCACTGACTTAGGTAGAAGTAATCAACAGGGACCTTACGACATTGTCCATGACCGGGATGGGGTTTAAATGAATGGGAAACTGTGGACTGCTACGTGAAAATGGACTAAGAACTAGGAAAGATGGTCTTGAGGTCCACAAAAATGATTTAGAAAATAATTTAATTTCACTCGAGCAAGAGTGCATACCTAATATAACTGCTAGTAACTGAAACAACTTCCTTACATCATTTCTAGACTGTGGTGCGCTCATAATATAACTGTGAAGCGCTCATATTTTTTTGACTGAGTCACTATTCAGCAATTGTGAAGATCCATATCGTCGTTGTTGTCGTCCCTGCCATTCTTTTGCTAAGCTACTGCTCCAATTACTATTGAAATAACGCACTGATCACGTGACCGCGGGACCACTTTGTACATGTACAGGTATGCACGTAAGGGTGGGAAAAACGTCGGAATGGGTTGCACACACGTCAGAGTTTAGCCGTCCATTTTCTCATCTTTGAGCCAGTGATAAATCCCCGGTGACTGACGGAACTAAATGCAAACGGAAAGATCAAGTGGTGGCAATAAAAACAGGGCGGTTGATTACTGATCTTTTTATCCTATAAATTTCCCAATCGGTTCAGGTGATGAAAGTAGGTACTCTTATTCATCAGTAGCACCTTGTGCACGATATTCGACTTTCCTTTCGCCGCCATTGCGGAGAGACGAGACATTTGCAAATAAGTATAAATCCATGACTCATTAATTTCAAAACTTTCATCAGGGGGATACTCGAGCATAGTGAAGTCGACTTAAGAAAATGACGACACGGTTACGTTACTAACCGTCACGGTGGGTTTTATTTACTTTTGATGTAAAGGTCTTGCTCTGTATGAAACTGCCTCTGGATCATATAACGTTGCCAGAGTTTTTGCGAGGAATTTTTGTTCACCATAGATACTTACCCCTAATCTTTGGAGTGTGAATTATGATTTAGAGGCTGGCAGGGTAACAAGACTGCAATAAAGTAGTCCGTTAATTGGCGGGCAGTGGTAGTGGCAGTCTGTAAATTAGCCAAAGTGTGCTTACATGTAACTGCAACGGCATTAAATGCGGAGTTGCGAACACTAGGAAGTCATTATCACGTGATATGAATGGAATGTACATTTTACTGTGCAAAATGATTAGATAATGCCCATTTATCAACACGCTTTCTCATAAATTCCTGCTGCAAAGACACATTTAGAGAAATGCTTGGCGAGAGACTCGGGGTGACGTAAATTAGTAAGCTTAATGTCAGTAACGCCAAAACATCGGCCAATTACATTATATCACGAGTTGCCTTTCCCAACACCCAAAGTTAAACTTCTAATAAAGAAGACCGGGATACTTGCCCGCAATATCATGTTTAGTTCTAACTATAACATATCCGAATGACAATCTGAGCACAGAGGACCATTTGTGGAAATAATTCCCTGAAATAAGTTGTTGTTTTTGAAGAGTTTCCTCAGTTTGATGCCCACGCTGTAATCCATAAACGTAAGGACTTCACGAGTAAAGCTAATTTGACACGGGCTTTGCTTGCAACGCATGGCGATATCAAGCGAAGACATGCGTGGTCTTGAATTTTTGTGCCTATGGAACGGGCACCATGTAGAAATAAATGTATCAAAAGTGTCGGGACCCGGTTGCTCTTTCAAAAATGAAAAAGTGGGGTGGGCCAGGTTTGATGGCAATTTTGCGGACTAAATGGGGTGTGCTTGCCATGAGTGGTATTCGGTAATTCTTTGATGAAGTTGTTCTGAGTGAAAAAATCCACCCACCTGGCTTTGGCGGGGTTTTACCCTGATCTGGAAGCATTTCCTTTTTAAGGTCAAAATTTCTGTGTTAAATACAGGCGCCATTTAGACAAATAGAAATTGAAAAAAACCTGGAAATCAGTAACATTTTAGCCTAAGTATCAGGAATCTAGAGGTCATGAAGGTTTGGATCCACTCTGGAGAACGGGCTATCGTCAAGTTGTGGACTAAAATAACAAAATCTTATTTTTTGGTCATTTTAAACATCTGGATTTTTTCCCGCGGAGCTTCAGCTACACCTGTATAAGAACCCCCCATTGTAGTATTAGCCATTAATAAAGGCACGAAAACTAAAGTTTCTAAGTAATGCCAAGGATTCTTATTTTGAACACCTAATGTCGCACTCCAGTGGCTTAAGTATAGTAAAGCAGGACAAGCCAACGGCGTCATTCTCAAACAGAAAATAATTATTACGTCATTTCCTGTTTCTCAAAGAGTCTATTATACAGCCAGAAGTTGATTTTTGTTGATTCACTTTTGCTTTTAAACTGCTCTCAAGACTAGTGCTGGTTTTTATATTACAGCTTAGAAGTTGTACACAGATTTCCCGCCGATGTTTGTCTTTAGCCTGATTTTGTGGAACAGGCTAAGTCGTCCAAGGCCTGATTTGTAGTCAAAATACACTACAATATACATGTTGGGATAGTCGACAGAGGCTCCTACAGTTTCCCAAATTACACGTTTTAAATGCGTACACCTTATGCACACTGTTTCCAGTCACCATGGGGATGGAAGCATGTCTACTGACCACCGCACCAAACGGCACCCAATACTGACGAACAATAAAGGCAGGGAAAATGTTTCACACCGTCTTTCATTTAACTTGGAGGCTAACATTTATTTGTTTGAACTTAGGCATTTGCGTCAGTTAGTCATTCCCATCAAACAGATATGAAGGCATGCATTGGCAGTTGCCTTGATAAAATAGGCCACTGAATCTTAATGACCACAGTGGTAAGCACTCTAAAGTCTGCCCTAGTCAATTTGATGAGCTTGTACAACAAGATTGCATAGATCATGTCTGTAAGAGTTTTTCGCACTTTTTTGCTTCAAACAACTCCATCCCAGCTTCATCTTTCACTGTGAAGTTCGTGCTGCCGATGGGAACGAAGGTTCTAAAAATTGGAGGGAATGTCAAATAGGAAGGGTAGACCTACATGTACAGACGGAAAGAAGGGCCCAGTAGTAAGAACGGACGAGCAGGGAAGGACAGGCCATTTGTTCTTTATTTACAACCCCTGGCAGTTCGCGTTATTGAACATCATTCTAGTGTCGGTTGATAAGCGCTTAATTTTATCAATTTTACCGTCGCAGAACTAAACTTGAAACGCAAAGCCCGCACGAAAAGCGACAACAATTAAAGTACATGATAAAACTATTTCAGTCCATTAAAATGTATGGTTGACCCTCATTCGACATAGTTATTTTGATTTTGCTACAATTATCCATTTCGAAAATAAATTGATATTCTCTATGATTAATCAGTGTTCTAATAAATCAAACAGTGGCGCTACACAAATCATTCCCATTCTGACCTACTCTTTATTTGAGTTGCGTCATTTCAGTCGAAAATCCATCCGTCCCGCCTGCAATCTGATCGTCATTGGATGATCAAGGCTTCAGAATGCCATAGTTTTGAGAGCTGCAAGCACTTGCATGCCGTCTGATCAACGACGGATCGGACGTCTTGATCTGCCGGCTGATAAAATCACTCGTGAACGTTCGTCAGACGTCTGACCTCATAGGCCTGTCTCTTCATTGTTCCACCACTATTACCGCAAGAGTACATACCGATGACATGATTTCGGGATAGGCTCACTTTGCCCACGTCCAGAATATCATCATTTTGGTCATTACAGTATGCGATGTTTTGCTTTTTAGCGAAGTTGGATGGTGGTCACTTAGATGTCAGTCACCATGGTCACATTCATTAAATATATCCGTATTTAGGCCAAGCAACCACAACAGCTTTGCAGATTTTCTGAACGCTTTCATCTTCATTATTATATGTCATTAACACGTATTACAAAAGTTGCTTTAAAGAGTTGATTCAACAAAGATTTCTTTCCAAACAAATTTGCCACTCATCAGGGTCTTACACTGTCTCGTTTATAGACTCTCGTAACCTGGGGGAAATCGCGCGCAACTATGGTGACGCCAGCAGCAGCAAAGTTTAGGCCAAGGTCCTTGGTCAAGCTTCTCCATTTTGCAGCCGTGCCGCAGAGAATGCTGATCTCGTGAGATCTCCTAAAGCGTTATCTGTTGGCAAGACTGCCTCAACCGCTAGTCGGCTCGCCAAAAAAAAAGCAAAAACAAACAGCATGTCGTGAAAATCAACAAAACTTCCCGAGTCCGCTCAAAAGTAGTCCTTTAAAGACCGTTTTAACTCCAGATTTTAAACAAATTTGAGTAAGAGAAGCAGAATAAATAAGCTTAACTTTCAAAGTGTAAACGCTCATTGGAAATACCCGGTATTACAAGAAAGTGGATGCTTTTTGACTGAAAATATAGTCATTCTAGTGCTGAATTACGAATTAAATGTGATTGACTTTTTCACAAATAGACGGAGACGGCACATTTCAACGGTTTGTTGGATGGTGGTCATTCAAGGCGAAACTGATACCCACCAATCAAAACTGGGAGTGCCACATTCGCAACCAATAGGTAGCCTGGAGTACAGAAAATCTACAAATCTTTAACTTAAAAAGTCAATTCTGAAAGTTAAAAATCGCGGAAAGATAATCGTTAAAGAACGAATTCTGTCGCGTTGAAGTGACCAACCCTGCACGTTGAAGCGACAAACCCTGCGCGTTGAAGTGACCAACCCTGCTCTTTGAAGTGACCAACCATGGGCGTTGAAGTGACCAACCCTGCACGTTGAAAAAGCTCGAAAATCTAATTGTTTTTCTTAAAAGAATCAACTCTGCGGGTCAAAGCCAATCATGCGCGTTGATTAAGCAACTGTGTTCGTCGATTCTGCACATTTCAACGCTTAGAAATGTATTCGTTTAAGAACGTTGTGCATTTGGGCACGATTCCAATTTGTTTCATCAAGAAAAGAGTGACTCGAATGTTTTAGAAACGAGTTTGGCGTGGCTGAGCATTTAATCGGTTCCCATTTGGTTTGTGTTTCGTTTACGAGAACTGTCTTAGCCTGGCAAGGTCTTTTACATCCCTTTTTGCTGCATGCAAACCACTTGCAGACATTTAAAGTTCCGTCTGCTCACATCTTGTGGTCTCGACACAACTTTTGACAACCGTGTGCGGACAGCGTCAAGCACTGTTCAAAAAGGCCATAAGTTGCCACCCCTGTGAGAAGATAGCAGGGTTACCTTGATCAAAATGTCTGTGTTTGACACTGCAGTTATATACAGAGAACAAACTAGGCGGGTAGCAAGAGGGGAATTCAACATCCGGGCAAATGGCATCAACCTTAACTGGGAGTCTTTCTCACATTTTAAGTTAAGCCTGTTGCGAATCTACATGTTGACTCAAAATTCAGGACTTGGTCTTTGAAGTCTGAGTTTCGCTACCCATTTTCTGACGCACATACAATTACTTAACACGAGGGCAAAACCTTTATTAAAACGGTTTCCACGGAAACCTTTTGTGCACTCTAAATTTGCCAATCTTCTCCTTTGTCTACGTAATAAATATACACTCGAAGACGATATAATAAATATCCAATTTCCTTGACTGTAATAATCTGCAAATTGGTTTAACAGCACAAAAGACACAATTACAATGCAATTGAATTTTGCAATAGACAACATGGTGCATCAATATCAGCAAAGTAAACAGCTTTTTGGAAATAGTGCTTTTTGGTCACAATCCCTCGCTGTAATCATTGGCTTTGCCGGTTCCACGGGTCAACTGGTTGATACAACTGCTTGGTGTTCATGAGCCGGAAAGCGTCATCGAGTCAATCGGATGTCTAAGTCGGTTGACCCGGATGAACCGGTGAAGTCAATCAAGTGCAGCCAATGTCTCTTTGTATTACACTAACAGAACTTCAAAAAGAATGCCTGGGAATTTAATGTTTACTTGTGAGCCATCAAGTGTGCCCGTATTCCACATAGTCTTTGCAAAAGACTTGGCACTGTTGTTATCAGTGATTCTGGTTGCGCTCCCTGCAGAAATCACTTTTTCACAAACATGATTTACACTTTAACAAATTACTTACCTTTTTTAAAAGATTAGAATTTGTAATTACTGACCTCTGAAGCATTCCTCAGCATTGTAATAGAGCAACTCAACTTGGGCCAACCGTGTAAGAAGGGGGTGACCAGTGTCAGTTCGAGCTTCAGCAAATAAATGTGCTGGCGCGGGGGGGGGGCAGTTACTTGAATTTGAGATCACATCCACATAGGTCAATACGTGAAAGTTTACTGGGCCGGCCGCAAATCCACTTACCCCGGGCCACCGTGTATTTCGAACGCTGGTGGTGACTCACGGACGAACATTATTTTGTGAGTCTATGATTGTACTGAAGATTGTGAGTTACTGTGATACGCCGACTTCAGCTCCAGCTCAGATATCCCGACAGAAATTTTGTCATTTTTGACGTTCCGAAAAATCACGCAAGTCATCTTACGTAGCCTTGAAATTGGAGAGATGCTTATTAAGATTTGTCAAATTTACGCGAATTGAAAATATCACAGTCGTATCCGATCAGACATAGTATTTTAATGTTAGAAATATCTTCTTAAGTTCAGTGCAACTGTACCGAACTTTCATAAAATTCCACTGTCCGGATACAGTTAGTTACCATGGAAACCAATGGGTTACGTTCTGGAAATAAGAAAGGTAGTTTAAAGCTTGTGTGGTCAACCCAATCCTTTACACAAAATATCCGGGAATTTTGTGATAAAGCTTTCATCACTTTCTGTCTGGTCCATTCACGTAGTTTACACATTTTCAAACTTTATGTTGCTAAGTAAGATTATTGCAAGCCCAAGCCACGGAACAGTTTGGCTACAGGATAATTGTAGGAGAGAACGCTTTCGGAAAAATACAATCGATTAAGTCAGCAAAAGTGTGTTGAAAGATCATACGTGTAACTTCTGACAGTAGATCTGTAGAAAGAGGTAAAAATATTTTGAGAGGAGAAAGAGTTGTCTACTAATTTGACTTCTCCCGCGAACAGTTGTCCTTCGAGGTTCTACACTTCACATTGCTATCTACCGCAAATAAAGTGACTTTCGCCAAACGTCGTCGATAATTTCTGTTTTTGATAACTCCTTTTGCTTCATTCTATAGTATTAGTTGTCCATTTGCCGAACTATTTTTGAATGGGCTCACGAAACGGCGTAATGTTTTGCAGTTTAGGTGAGTCGACTCGTGGACGAGACGATCTCGCCATAAGGCGAAGGCGCGCTCCGTAAAAGATACATAAGGCACGCAGCACACCTTCGTGCTCCGTGTGCAGGTAGGTACCCTGTGAGCTACGAAGCATTGTCCGCTATTGATAAAAATGTAGTCGTAATCTCAATATCCTGCAAATTTAGTTAAAACACGCTTATCTGCAAAAACTGAGAATTCGGTTGAACTTCGTATTGGTTGGTTAATCATACAACTGCGACTCAAATCTAAATTGTTTAAGCTTGCTGAATTGCGAGATGAAACCAGATGTTTAATCATAATGCGTGGTGACTTATGATATAGTCACTTTTACTTTTGGTAAGTTCACATTTTGTCATTTTAAACAGGTTATAAACCCGCTTTGCACCACCAGTGTGAAAATAATGCAAATTGGACGCTGGCATGAATCTTAATAATCAGTTTATGAGTGGGAGTCAACATTTTTGTTAAACACGACATTGATGTTTCTTTCTGTGGCTGTGTGGTAATAAAGATGATTTTATGTTTTCATAATCACGCGAAACAAACATTACAACAAAGATAAAACTGTCGCCTTTTTGGTTAGCGAAGTACGGAAATGTAACACCATTGACTCACTAATTGCATGTACCACCATGAACTCGACCCAAAATCAATTGTAACCATGTGATTTAAAGTTGTTGGATTAACATGGCGCTGCCTAATCAGTAAGAAAGGCTCGTTAAAAAGTACGAGGAAAGGCAACACTCTTCTGGTAATAGCCGCGAACCTGCCTCCCGTTCAGTATCGCTAGGACCTCGCTAAAAAGCAAGACTTTGTGAGATTACGTAAGAAATTGCCGTGTGTTTCAAATGAGAACACGCGACTTTGACTAGGTTTTAGCTAGCTCCTAGCGTAGGTCCTAGCGTCTACTGAACGCACGCCTGTTGTCGACTATCTTATTTTGCAAAGCAGTTACACCGCTTTCATTTTTAAGCAGAATACGTATGAAAATGTATTCAGTGTGAAAAAATGACAAGAAATAAAATTTAGACATCAAGGGGAATAGGGCAAATTCATCACAGTCGGATAAAGAATTTACATGAAACCATTCTTCGAAAACTCTCGAATTTGAAACTTCCATTTGATTTCTTGCCTAAATTAGTAATTCTTTGCCGAACCGATTGGAAAATTATTGGGGTTTTCACACCCCCTACACTTCTTCAGAAGCTACGCCCCTATTCTTACCTGCACGAAGTTAGTCTAAATTTATTCATTTGTTACAGTGGAGTCTCACCGTTCGTCCATGCTTGTGACTACAGTGTAAAGGCTCTATAAACTGGCTTGTCAGTGCGTGTCATTTCATGCCTTGCTAACACATGGTTTCAAAGATTAAGAACAATTGGTTCATTTCAAAAACAAAATCCCTTCTCATCTGAGTGTGGAAGAAGCTGAGACCAATTTTATCACGATAAATGTTTTTTCAATGCAAATTTGGGCTCTTCCGCGACTGAACGCAAGTTTATTGACGCACAATTGCAGGAACTTACCACAATTGGATTCAACCCACTCTAATGTTGAATAACCAAAACGATAATCCACTGCTGGGATAGTGCAAACAAGCTGGAGAGTTTCACATGAACGTAACTGCTGAAGAAAGTCCCATTTCTGACAAGTTCCGTATGAGGAATCCCACTTATAGATACGGCGTCTGTTGTTAAAAGCCTCAGAAATGGGATATCGGATTTTCCAGCGCTCAAGATTTTATTGTTTTCCAATTAAAAGAGCCACAAGTGAATTCGCTCCCACACGGATTATATTATCACTTGAGGCAGGCCATGATAGACTAGTAGATTTTGATGAAAGTTTTCGATCTGAGTATAAGCGAAGTTTTGAGCCTTCATTAATTGCCTGTAAATCATAGCTTGGGACATTTTCTAATTTATCTTTGAAGCGCCATTTTGTTGTGATCGGAGCAGAATGTTGCAAACGATCACCAACGAGTCCTAAACACAACTTAAGAAATGGTGGTCACTTTGACCAATCCGAGCCCCTCTGCCTTTTAATTATGAGCCCCTATACATTTGACCTATGAGAGCCTTCTACCTTTCACCTGTGAGAGCACTCCTGACTTGACCTAAGAGATCCTTCCGGCCATATCCAGGGATCATTTTAGAAAACGTGGTCAACAGAGCTTCAAATCTGCTTGGCAATTATAGGACCCACTGATCAAGTTAGCCGAATGTTAGTCCTTTTTCGATTCGATTTTGGCGGTGGCATAATTAAGTACGTTACGTTTTTAGTGATCGGTCTGAGCGGCATTTCAAATTAACCGAACACATAAACCCACAGTTGGGATCTGTGCACCAAACCTCATATCGCTAGAATTGTTGTTTTGATCTGTTACTCTGCATTGTAGTTCTGTCATCGCTTTACGAGTGTTAATTGTACACAAAGGGAAAAAACAGTCAAAGAAAAATTGTGTGTGTTTTTGATATTTATGTGATGGTTGACTTTACTTCAAATAAATACAGTCATTTGAATTAGTTTCATTTGACTCTCAGTAAAGTCTTAGCACTAATATTTTCATAGTGACTAAGCATGCGCGAGCTCAGCCTATAAATGGTGGACTCGGATTTTTGAGAATGTGGACGTTGTTACTAAGATTCGCGGTGTACGTTCAGAGCTATGAATTGTGCATTCGCCGAATCTTGGTAGTTGGTAATTGTAACGAAATTTTGTCTCGTTTTCCGGCTAATCTGGCAACTTTCGGTTTTTACAGCGAAGTAAACGTTTTCGTTGAGTGTACGCTGTCGTCTGGGTTGAGTTCAATACCGTTAGTTTCTAGCTAAAAAGCAAGAGCTTGCGAGATTAAGCAAGATATCGGCATGCATTTTTAATTATAGCACCTGATGTTGGCTATATTTTATCGCCGCGAGACAGCTATTGAACTTGACCCGGGTTTAGTCGTTGCGCTGGTGCCGACTCAAGTATTCAGTGGAATACGTTACAAGCACAACTGCCTACGATACCGCTAGGTATCTTTGAATTGAAGTCTCTCCTAATCATTTCTGATTCGAAAATCACGTTCCTAGCGTAGTTTGCTATTATTAGTAGTTTCTGGTTTTCTTCCTTGTTCGTCTAGTCGTCTGACTAGAACATTCATTTTAACGATAGATGGCGCTGGTAGTTTCATGTACATTTTCTCTTTGGTGGTGCGCTTTTTCTTTCAGTGCAATGAATCGTTTTAGTCACCATATATATCTTATGTATTTGAAATTTTATGTAACACTTTTTCATCATGTCGCTTGACAGTTATTTTCTCTTTCATTCTTCCCAGACTTAGCGTACCAAGAGCTGTTTTTCCAAAGTCAATGCCCCCTTCCAGAGTGCAGCTACTAGCGGTATATTGCGGTTTGCCATCCTTCACTGCCAAGTAATTGCATATTATGTATGAACAAGAAACGAAAATATGCTGGTGACGATAGTCACAGGATTAAGAAACTAGCAAGTATGTTTGGCATACCATAACAATTGCCAAGGTTAAATGGCATTGCGACTCTCACGGACGGAACGGCGGATGGGCGGAGCAGGCATAACAGCAGGTCAAACGAACTTCAATTAGAAGAGAACAGCAACCTGTGTTGGACTTCGTAGCCATTACACCCTACCTATGTCCGTCCACCGGCAAAAACTGTATGACTTACAGTGGCGGANAAAAACTGTATGACTTACAGAGGCGGATCTAGGATACCACAAGGGGGTGGGGGCAACCCAACATCCTCGGGGAATTGGGCAAAGCGCGCAAATGTATGTGCGGCGGAGCGAAAATTGTGGGGGCCAAGGATGTAGATCTTGTGTTCTTCGGAAATTCGGCGGACTAAAAAAAACGGGAACATGTTTCCGCGTCCGAGCCCCCCCCCCCCCTTCGTCCGCTACCGGACCTAGCTCCTGGACTCACGCTTCACGCTATTACGCTGTTGCTGTTCCATTTTGCTTGCGGGTCTCCTACTGGTGTACTGTGCTACGAATGTCACAGAGCGTACATAATTCCGAATATTCTCAGATTTTTTAAACTGAGCCCAATTGCTAGTCAAACCTAGACACGTGTTAAATTTGTCACAAGTTAGAAACGATCGAAAGAACGTGCCGGCGATGCAAACGATGAATGTGTTGCACCGGAGCGCGACCTCCAACCGTGAAAGGTCAAAACAGTTTAGCAAAAACTCAAGACTGACTTCCAAGTTCAAGACAGTCTTACAAGGACAATAGCCTTCGAGCTCCACCAGAATCTTCCCACTCCTCACATCCATCATCACCAGTTTCTATTTTCGGCTGTTATGGATGTATAACCTGGTTATTTGTGACTAACGTTGCTTCCAGAAGCACATGTGTTTCAGAAGACGTTGCTGGCAGAAGTTCAATTGAAGTACCACATTGTATGTTCTCTCAACATCGCATATCTGAGGAATGTGGACTGTGACCGTTTGATCGCATGGTCAGGCTCATGTGGCGGCAAGAGCAAGAACAAGTGTGTGATTAGTTATTGAGATCATCTCGGTCACGTGAAGAAAGTGATCGATACAGTGGCGGGAGCGAGACCACTTCCCAATGCAAGACAGACATGTACGTCTATGCAATGTGACCGTGATTTTGCGGTGATGGGGGGGGGGGAAGGAAGACAAACACCGGCAGTCACGGTACGATCCGGAGGGATCATGCCGACCAGTGGAAAATGCAAAATTGAAGAGAATGACACGCAATGCTGTAGTGGGGCGTAGGCGCACGTGAGGCGCAGCCAACCACATTTTAGCATCGACTACGCACCGTAAGTTACGTTCAGTGCTCAAGTTGATACGGTGAGCCTTGGGCGCCTACACCTCTAATTTTACCACTGCAGCACTGATGATACGGTGAGATGGTTTTGTGAGTGTCCAGCCTATGGAGCTAAGACTGATTTTTAGGAGAAAGGGCTGTTGACGGAAGCTTAGTGAGCATGCAGAAAGATATCTTGGGAATGAGGCAGCCAATCAGGACTCTTCGAGGGTACAGTATACACGTATACAACGCATACATGTATACCAAAAAAGAGGAGGAGTAATGTTGAATAATTGACAAAGTCAGTGTGCACCACTGATAATGCGAGAAAATTTCTATCCCAGCCGGTGTCATAAAGCTAAAGCAAATGAGCGACCTCTAACGACTCAAACAATGAGAGGGACTGAGACTGAATGGAATTCACTCCTCTGCCTTCATATTCAATTTCTGTTCACCAAATCTGAGTAGTGATAAATCGGGTATCGCAGTCGTGCTCTCATTACTCTGGAGAGCGCCAACATAAGAAAAGTTCTGAATTAAATTGACGAAATATGGATGTGCATTCCGCCACCCATACGTACATTGGGCTATGTCTATGATCAGCTCAGTGGCGTGTTTGCAGTGTATATCGATATTTATCATCAAGAAGACGGGCTTGGTATGGGAGAAAACAGACGTGGCGACATTATTCATCGGGGGTTGATTTTTACTTTATTTCTGAACATACAAGGTTAAAAATATCGTAGACAGGCTATATTTAAGTGATGCCAGATTACGAAGACCATATTAATTTTAGACGTTGGGCCCGTTCCAACAAAACTGACTTCGCTAAGACAAATCTTAAATTTTTGTAAATTTTAAGATAAAAGTTAAATTTTCGCAAAACCAGTTCAAGAGATCTTAAGTTTGACTTAAGTGTTTGACATAAGTTTTGTCGTAATTTTGACTTACTTACCGAATTTGGAAGTTTCAAAGATTGGAAATTAAGACAAATCTTAAA
>NMRA01000002.1:895902-932226 GCA_002633005.1 Phoronis australis | reverse complement strand
GGGTTTCCCCTCCCGTGTAAGATATTTTTTGTTTTTGTAGCCAGATAGTGAAATTTCCATGCATCCTGGTAAGTTTCTGGCACTTAACATGTCTCTGGAGTTTTTCTTAAGATAATTAAAAACCCTTCCCGATTTCGTCACATGAACTTGGCTCATAAGTTTCGTGAAACCATATTGTGCACATCTGGGTATAAGTCACGCCACCAAATTTTTTGTTGGAACATCTGCTTACACACACCTTTTTTAGCATACGAAAAGTCGGATCTAAACCCCACAGCTACCGTGGAACTCTAGCCCCTTGCACGCTGTCGGACCGCTTTCGTGTGTTGCAGCGAACACTTCACACTGTTTGCATTGGCATAGACCCAGGTTTCTCATTTTTTATCCAGAAGTCTCGTTTTTCTGCTCAGTTGTCTCGTTTTTTCATTCTCGATTCACTGTTACAACTGTTCATCGTGTGTTTAAAAAATAACATTGCCTCTTTGTTATGAATAATGTTACTTTCTAGAGAGCAACTATTCCAAACTCTCTTGTTTACGGTAACACACGCTGCATGTATCAGGATCACTAGTTTTGACATTCTGAAGAAAGAGCTTATTTTTAACCCGTTCCCACAATGCAACCAATGTAATGAGCTCTACACAGTATATTTCAAGGTTACACACTAATAGAGGTTTCCCTGTTTTTTATCTATCAGAAAACCTTTATTATGTATGGGATAAATTACATTTCTTTTGCTTGTGGTATAATCATAGTCCATCAAGAACTAAAGAAGGGTTTTCTAATGGTATGTCTCTTATGCAATTCGGTTGCAAAACGGCGAAGTTGTGGCAGGAGATTCCAGTTTGCAAGAACGAACTCGGAAACAAACAAATGCAAATCCATTTGACGCATGCGCGTCGCAGCCTTAGCAACGCCAGATCGAAGTTGGCACTTCGGGGTTAGAATTCTACCAAAGATACTATATCCCAAGCTTAAGTAACTGTAAAATCTTTGGTTCTACTATGCAGCTAGATACAGTAAGGTCACATATATAAGTGATATCACGTGATGCCCTTGTGACTTTTTAAACGTAGTATTTGTATGAAACAACGCCAACGTGGAGTCACTTACTGACTTCGGTGTCAGTGTCTTGCCAATGCAGCACGATTGCGCAAGTCGCAGGTCGCTGAACCATCTACACGCGCAGCAAATTTGATTCTATACGGTGGCTGTCAAAGGATGCCACGACAAGTTTTCTTCCATTGTTACATCTATCGTTAGACTTACTATCTCTATTGATAGACTTACTAACTCTGTCAATAGACTTAGTAACTCTATCGATAAACTATCGATAGACTTGCTAACTCTGTTGATATACTTACTATCTCTATCGATATACTTAGTAACTCCATTGATAGACTTACTATCTTACTAAGTCTATCGATAGAGTTATGAAGTGTATCGATAGAGATAGTAAATATATCGATGGAGTTAGCAACAGAGAAAAAAATTGCCGTGCCGTCCTTTTGCAGCCACCGTATGATTCCGCTTATCTACAGGGGTGTGCCACGTCTGCGTCAGGGGTGCAAGGAGTGCAAAGTGTGGATAAAATGTGACGGTGACATATGGTAAAGTGGACGTGACGTTAAGTCATGTTTTTGTGACACGTCTGCACCAGTTGTAGTGCGTGGGTAAAAACGAAAATCACAGCATGTTAGAGACATTCGGTCTGATTCAGACACTCATAAAGATATACCGGTACACAGGCCTACAGAAACCGAGGTGACCAATTCGCACTAAAATCTGTTCAGGGGCTTACTTCATGCCTGCATTTGGCCCAGCGGCTATATACATTCCTTAGTTCGCACGTGTTTATCACGAGTTAGGACTACTTGAAACGCAACTGGCGATCGAGGGAGGGGGGAAGAGACGGACGGGCGGATATGCTGAGCCACGGAGGGAATAGAGAGAAGAACGGGGGATCGAGGGAGTGACGGAGGGTGGGAGCGGTGTGGGATTACCCATTACTTCAAGCTAAGTGAGCTTCAGCTAGGGGCCCATGTAAAATAATGGCCTCATCTCGTACATACAGGGACGGTTCAAAAGCCAGGACGACAGGGGGCAGTCCATTAAACAGAAAACACAGCAGCTCAGGTCCTTGCACGGAATAGTGGCAGTGTCTAGTCGTTAAAAGGTTCCCTTAAAAGTTATGGTGCCCGGAACGGGGAGGGTTGGCAGCTGAAAATTTAATGCTGTAGCGACAAGAGGAATTGAAAGTTGAGGTCTGGTGTCGCACCAACAATTACCAGCTGTGTCCGGCAATACACATTATTACTAAATAATTTAATGAATTGGCAGTTTTACTCCTAATCTGAGTTAGGAACACGTTGAGATATTTTTATAACAAGGACCTGGATAAATGTGAGATTTTTTGACGGACGGTGAAATTACAGCGCATTTGAATCTCAATTCATGACGTACGTGACCCGGACACGACAATGCCCACAACACCGCCAACAACGATGAAGGCATCGACGCAGTCTCCAAAATTGATGAGCATACTGAAGAACCTACAACAACGACGAAGCTGCACTTCACCAACACAAAACCACTGCCAAAACAAACTATGCCAGAAAGTTCAGCTAGTGGACACCGCAGTAACGCCGGTACGAGAAATCAATCGATTGAAGAAGAGTCATCGTTACTTGAGAGTGGTAGGCCTACGTCGCAGTGAGAAACAGATGACACACTACACATAGCCTCTGACACGAGATCTACCTGGTTCCTCAATTTCGTAAGATTCTGTCAAAGGATCTCAAAGGATTATTCGAAGAAAGTCTGTCACATCGCCATCTTGTGTCCGATTTTGCTTAGAACTAATGGGCCTCAGGAATATAATAGATTCTAAACTTGCACATTTCCGTGCCAATCGGACGAAAAATGCGACCTACAGTGTGCATGATAGTCCAGCAAAAGAGCACCGAGGAACCAGCAAATGAAAGAGCAATCACCTATTCAGTAAATCTTGAAATATGCGAGAACGGCAATTAGTTGCGGGGAACTGGTTCCACAGTACAGATAGCTCTATCAATTCACATACCAAATCTCGCAAAGATCCGCCACAGATGCGGAAGCTACGGCATAAGAAATCATCAAGGAAACGGAAGTCTTCGGAAAATGTCGAATAATTAGACAACGGTAAGTCGTAGCCTAGATAGCTTTAGACGAGATCTGTTTACATCCCCCCTGAGATCCGCGAAGCTAGGGCTTTGTGAAACGAAATTAGAAACATTGCAGTCACAGCGCCATTTGTGATGTAGTTTCACTCTAAAGCAATAGACCTTGAGACTTTGGAGACACATGTAATCAGGAACACATGTCTTTCTAATGTACATGTATTGCGTAAATTTCATGAAAAACGCTACTTGTAGTTTGCATACAAACAAAAGAAAAAAGAAGCTTAAAGGCAGAGCAACAGACCTGGGAAAATTCATTTTGGTTCGTAACGGATTTCGACCGGTGATGGTTTTTTGCAGTGAAGCATGGCCCTGTTGTACCCCCGTGGCTATGCCAGTGACAACATCTGTTCCAGAGACGCATTCACCCTGCATGTATATCAGCTACTAGGCGCACGAGTTTGAGAGCACAGACCCCAGAGCACAGAATGATAATTTAAGCGTCTAGGTGTGTGAGTTTCAGCATTTGTCCCCAGGATTCACAAATACGAGAATGTGGTTTTCAGCTTTTGTTTATGTTGCTATCAGCGTCATCGCTGAGGAAGTTAGTTCTTTGAGTCTCAATGCACTCACTCCTGAAATGTTTGTGGCACGAGGTGGAAATGCTGATGAGTACACCAACGACATTCTTGAGCCCAAGAAACGAAATGGTATTGAGCATCAAAGAAACCGTTGGCCTAACGGAGTTATTCCTTATGTCATCGACGGAAATATGGACTCTAATGCACGCGCTGTCCTTCAGAGGGCAGTTGACTACTATCATCAACGCACGTGTATTAGATGGGTTCCACGAACCAACCAAAGAGACTATGTCCTTATGACAAAGCCAAGCGAATCGGTATGCAACAGTCACGTGGGGAAGACAGGGGGATCGCAGAAAATGAACCTCCCGGACTGGTGCATAAATTCGTTTGGAAGCGTTGTACACGAAATGATGCACGCGATAGGTTTTCATCACGAACAATCACGACCCGATCGCGATTCTTACATTACCGTATATTGGCAAAATATCAAAGAAGAGGCCAAAGGCGTTTTCTTCGTTGGAAAAACTTTGCTCACATATGGCACCCCATACGACTATGGTAGTATAATGCATTATGGGTCAAAAGCCTTTAGTAAAAATGGTCAACACACCTTGGTTCCAAAAAATGGCGTCAGCGTGTCTGCCATTGGGCAACGCAATGGTCTTTCTTCGTATGACATTTACAAGATTAAAGTAATGTATCAGTGCAAAAGCTGTGACGACCACCACGACAGCTGCAGCGGCTGGGCGAATGCTGGTGAGTGTCAGAAAAGTTCAGCCTACATGCACAAGTTTTGTCGGAAATCGTGTAACCTTTGTGGCGGGACCGGCGCTTGTAACGACCAACACATCAACTGCAGCGGCTGGGCAAGAGCTGGTGAGTGTCAGAAGAACCCTGCCTACATGCTGAAGAATTGTAAGAAGGCGTGTGGCGTGTGCCAAAAGCGACGAGGATTGGTCCAAATCCCCCAATCACAATAAGGCAACGGAAGTGTTTGAAAGGCATGGTTGACATAGTGAAATTTACAAATGATTTGAAATGTAGTATCAGAATACATGACATGTATTGTACACACTCTGCTATTGTCTTCCAAAATTTCTGTTAAGTCACTGCATGAAAAGTTATTGAGTTCACATTTGAGTCATCAAAACAAAGCATAACAAACTGTACTAGGACGTACATAGCAATAAAGTTTTTTTTCATGAATTTTGACTTAACTGAAATGTTTCATCATTAATCAGTTTTGATTCATTTGAATAGCCTTCATTACCTCCTACCGACTGTTTGAGTTTTTGTTATCAGTTATCAGTCGTACATACAACTCATGTGCGTTTTAGACGGCGCTTTGGGATGTGTGCCGTAATTTACTGTATACAGTATGCAGCAATCATTAGCGCGCTGAGCTTTCAAAGGTGCCACGGTAATTTCTCAGAAAAAAATACTCACGCTTGAATTTCACCAATAAGCGTACATCTACTTCACCCACTATCGAGATGTTTTCCTAAATCTGATGTTTTTGCATGCTATGGTATTAAAAGTTACTGCAGGAATTAAACGACAATGCTGTTTGGACATCGTCTATTCTAAACAAAGTGGAATTGTATTCATTGACGACTTGTAAATGTGAGAACAGGTAGGTGTCGTTTGCGCTCATGACGTCCATTGGGGGCGTTATTCCCCAACATCACTTCAGGATACTTACTGGACACGGTTTAGTCATTTACGAGAAAACTCGCTCTTAACAATATTTTCCAATTTTCAACCTACTTCATATTCACATCTTCAGTTTATGTTGTATTTCTAACTGATTTGACCAAGGAATCACGAAGATTAGGAATTAGTTGCGTGCAAGCTCCAGTTTAAATAGGTCATAGGTATTTTTGCAGTTAACAAGGGACATTGCTCCGTTGTTCATACCTCGTGGGCCTCGTGGCTGAGCTAATGCGTATACATGTTCATATGCCGCATAACAGACATGTTTCTGTGTAGTTTTAAATTAAAGATCTTATATTGACATAGTATAACTGTTCACAAATGTGGCAGGCGCCTTGGCAATCGATGTTACACACTGATCAGTTGTGACGCTTTCTTGTAAAACTAGATTATACTTACGGCCCTCACTTCGTACTGTAAGTTAACCACGACAGTTCAATGATGTCTTTACCACCCCTGCCAATCCGAGATCGAGAAAGCCCGGAAGGCGATCAGGAACGAGACCTTGCACCAAAAATGGCAGACGACGGTGACGTACCCGGTGAGTTTAAGTGTCATTTTCTTCTTGGCACCAATGCGACACACAGAAAAGAGTCAGAGTGTAGCCTTTGTAGTGGATCTGAAATAATACTTGGCTTTTGCTTTTTTTTAATTAAAGAGCTCAGAAAGCAGTGGCTTTCGATAAAATGCCTTCCCCCTCGTAAAATCGACAATTAGTACATTTTATTAGCAATTCCCAGATTCTTAAGTAGAGACGGTGGACGTTATAGTTGAATGGTCCCTGGTGACACCTTTGTTAGGTATGGTTTGTGAAATAATTCGATATATTTACCAATACAGGCAGGTCCTTGTCAGTGTGAGACAGCGATCGGGAACGAAGTCATTAATTCTTGAACGCAACAAAGCGATCGTGGACGCACATTTTTTCTACATTGGCCTGAATAGTCGTTCGAGTTACGGTAATGTGTAAATAATTTTATAATAATACGGACCTGGACTAGTTGATGGATTGATTATTAATTATATTTCATCGTTTTGTGCAGGATTAATTTGTGAAATTTAGCCTAACAAACATAACTGAATGCGTTTGATGTTTTTCATTTGAACTGTAGCCACACGACGAGTCCTTCAGGGTTTTAAAGTCCTTGCCTTCAAAAAAGAGTAGTACAACTGCTGCATGTCACAACGGAGTGCATGTGTGTGTTGTGGAGCTTCGTTCAGGAACTAAAGAAATCGACTTAGTATGATCACATGGCAATGAAACACAGTGACACCACAGCAAGCAAGACCTTTATCAGCCCTGTGATTGACGCGTTGGATGAGAGTTTTTTACCGGAATGGGATTAGACAACATGAAGCATCGTGCTCAGGAACCAAGTCGATTCGCTGATTGTCCCATCTGTGATCAATGTTTGACGAAAAGAGTGAGCCTGGTGCGACACATTGCGTCACAGCACGAGTACACTCCTTTTTGTGATGAATGTGGCATGTCATGCAAACAGTTTGCCTCCTTCTACGGGCATAGCAAGCAGAAACGTCATGAATGAAATCATTAAGTCCAGTGGTGAAGGCTGGTAAGCCACCATAGTTTATTCAGGTTTGCAGAGTTTATGGTTGGTACTTGCCTGATGTGATAGTATTTTGACGTTTTGTTTTGAACCTTTTTTTCCTCAATTTCTTTCTGTATTTGTGTTATTTCAACAGGATCTTTAACAGAACCAGTGCATTTTTGTAGTGTTTAGGTAGATTTAAATTGCCATACTGAGTGTAATTGGGCAATACTTACATACAATTGTTTTGACCAATCAGTATTTTAAGAATGTATGTCTATGATTATTGTAGAAACTGCTTTCATATTGTTGTTGACTTCCTGTGAGAGACTGTTATACTATCAATCAGTCCGAAATACATTGTGTGTGATTCAGTGATGATTTAGTCTAATACATTTCAAAAGTAATTTTTAGGAAATGTTCAATGGATTTGTAATGTTAATTTCCCTAAAGCAATATTTTACATATTTTTGTGGGACCAATTTTGAGGTATGTGTCATAAAAAATTAATATTATAATAGAATGGCTATTAAATATTGTTGTTGATTTCCTGTGTTAACCATTACAATGTGTAGTTGAAGTGATGTTAAAGACAACATGTTGACTACGTTTTGAGAAAATCACAACATAGTACGTGTATAACTGTCTCAATATTTTCAATGTCACACTAAACTGGAGTTCATGAGCTGAAGATGCACGGTGAACTTAGAACAAAAACTACAAAACAGAAGAGTCAAACACAACGCACATTCAAGCCACAAGTCAATCTGTTCATTTCTGCATCGATGTTATCAGTAAAACATCAAGAAAAATCCCACCGGTTTTATCAGCACATCAGTTTACACAACTTGTGGCATTTTTTAAATCCCATAATTTCATTGATTGGAAATTGTTTAATCATCTCCTGAATGATGTTCCCGCAGCACTCCTCTCTCTCCCCATGGTCAAGCTTAGGATAATTTTTTGACTTCACTGGCTATTTTTTTCCTTTTGCTGTCACAATTTTTCAAGAATATTTGACACTGACTTTCATCTGCTGCAACAATTTGTTTATCCGTGGCTGACACGCCACATGGAACAACTCCTGGGTGAGTCTTCAGTCTAGAACCCCTTGTACTTAATGAAGTAACAGCTTACTACATAAAATCTTATTTTCGACACCCTTTCTTTATATTCTTTTCGCCTTTCTTGCCAAAAGAGATTTTTTAACAGTATTTGACCCTTCTCCGTGAGCGTATAATTACCGGCTGTCATCGGTTATTTCGGTACCCACATTTCCGGCTCATCAGTTCAGGAACTTGTCCTGAACGCCGCCATTTTTTCCTTGTAACTAAATGTGCTATCGCTTGCTCGAAAAGTCTTCATTATTTTGTTTAATTAGTAATATCTCGTGATTCGTTTGCATATGTAGAGTATTTATAGTTTGTGGTTAGTGGTCGTTGAATTTTTTTGGAATGTTACGCGTACTTAGTATGTTAAAATAGCATTGGTGTTTAGTTCCTTACGTAGGCCCTTCGAACCTAGGAACCAATATGGGTCGAACCAATTTTTTCGTTTTGATTTTTTTTCTCGTTTTGAAAAAGTACTTTGCTATCATCGGAAAGGTAGTGGATTCTACTAAGTGAAAATTGAAAAAGTATCAAAATCGGGGCAAGCAGGGTAAAGTTATTGCAACTTTTGTGGCGAAATTTGGGTCACTTTGTTTGGATCGCGTCGGCCATTTTGGAGGACAGTGGGATAAGTTACGAGTTTAAAACACTGTGTAAATTGTTTTCGCCAACAAATTACGGTGAAATTTAGTTAGACATATATTTACTTACTATTCTGCACGATTCAACAGTGTTCACCAAATTTCAGCCTCGCAGCTGTTACTTCATTAAGTGATAAATGTGCTCACAATTCCCGTTGGACTTCGTCTCATTTCTGGCGGCACCGACAACATGGCGACTTTTGCTGAACTGAAAGGCATGTTCAATCGGCTACTTTGTAACTTGTGAAGATTTAACGTTGATACATTTTGACAAACATTGCTACAAAAAGGAACTTTGTTCAATTTTCGTGTTTTTTGTGCAAAAAATATAATATATATGCGAATTATTTTACTGTGAATTTCCCATTCAGGTGATCTTACACTAAGCTAAAAAAATAGTTGAAATAATTTTGAGATGTTTTTTTTTGTTTGAATGTCAACTGCTGTTCAAGGATTGATTCGGTGTCATTCATATTTTTCTAAATTTTAAGTCTCAATTGCTTTCAAGTCATGTTTTGTAACTTATTGCTTCTTAATTCAGGTTATCAAGTCAACAATATGAATAATCTTAATTGGGGAAATAAGCTATGTTGGATTGTGAAGCTTCAAGCCTCCAATTCTTGTTCCTTGCAACTTCATATTTTTTCAATCATGCTTGTCAAATTCTGGTGTAAGGAAACACTATTACGTCACCATGGTAATATTTACATGTATGTCCACTTTCATATCATGGAAACTGTTGCTGTTGAATAGCGTTTGTAATGCTAAATGTTGTAAAGTATTGTGCATTTTAAGTTACTTATTACGTTAAAAGTTTGAATTATTTTGGGTTAATGAATAAAAAATGATAACATTTTGTATTGGACTTGTCATTCTTATGTGCTCGAACAAGCCCTCTATTTGGAGAACTGGAGAACGTCAAAGAAGCACGAATTCCGAAAAAAGTAGAAAATGAGACAATATTCCACTAGAAGACAGGAAGTACTAAAATTTAGCGTCTGCAATTCATAGCTCTGAACATACCCAGTGAATCTTATAGTAAAAGATAGACATTCCCAAAAATTCCAGCCCCCCATCATTTTAGGCTTGGTGCGCTCATACAAAGTCTGGGCTCAGACAGACTAAATATATCTGAGGTCTGGGCAAATCTCTATTGAAAGCCAACAACTTTGCACAATTCGCCAGAAGTACCCAAGTTCTAAATAAACCTCGTTTGAGCGAGCGCTGTGGCCATCGACCAGTTAACAAGCTGTATTTTGACGATAGTCTTCACTGGTAGCTGGCACTGAGGTTAGCTAAGGTCTGCCGCGGCAGTATGACACAGGACTAACCAGCCCGTAATTTCATGCAAGTGTCTGAAACTACCTTTGAATATATGCGGCATTTATGATTTGAACATTTTACTTCGACAAAACAGCTTGCAACCGCATGCATTTACCGTTCGCCAGTGTCTCGTCTCGATCCGCACGGGGTCCGATAGGCTGCGGTCCCGAGTCTGGCAAAATAATTTCTGTCAAAATTTATTCGCCACATTTCTTCAGCAAATGCGATAAAGTTGTCCGTATTTTGATTTTATTAAAACTAAGGCGCACTGTCGATTATTTTATCCCCGTTTGCCGGCACTGCTCCGTTCGCACTGACGGCGTTTTCTCGGCCTGGGTTCCTGAATGAATTGTACTTCCGGGTTCGCGTCAAGTTCAAAATGGCGGTGGTTCTTCGGGTGCGAATCGTGAGTGGCGCGTTCATTTAAACTTTTTTTCGGGTACGGATTGTGTATTAGTTATGGGGTAGGTACTTCTTGGATCCTTATAACATCCTCTAACCATGTAATAAGGATTAACACACGTGCGACCAGGTCTTTAATAGTTAATTTATTGATTTAGGGCCAAAAATAACCGCAATTTGCAAAAAATGACATACAAATAACCTTCGATGTCTCGGTCAACGTAACTTTTCTCCAATAATTGGAAGAGAGACTGGCCTAAACCGCTACATTCCCGCCTTGAACTCATGTCTCTGTTTTCACATTGGAAGTAAAAAAATGAATATTCATCAAATTTACTCCCCTTGCCTGGCTTCGCTACTCGCGCCAAATTTCGTTCTCGATCGCCTTCCGGGCGTTCTCGATCTCAGGTTGGCTGAGGGTATAGAGTTCCTTACATGCCAGGACGTGCACACATTTAGGTGCACACGCATATCGTAGGTCGTTCGGGAGAAAGTGCCGCCAGTTTTTACGCTCGCAATTATAACCGAAATCGTTCACCTGTAATTACGAAATTGTTACATGTATATCCATTGAGAAATTTTTTAGTAACTATAGTTCACGTAAGCTCTGAAGGAATTTTACGCTAGTAATTTTACGCTCGTAACTTTAGTAAGTAGTTCTTAGATTTAAGTACCAGTCCACCAGACCACCAATCAATAAACTAATACGTAGTTATTGTTTTTCTTTTGCAAATGGTTTGTTATTCAAATGTCTTGAATAACGAATGAATGATTTACCACCAACATTTAGCAATTCTACTACATTAACCCCCGAAACCGTTTTGAACCTATGCTTTTTTCCAAGGTCATGTTATCTGCACGCAGTGTTGGAGCAAGAGAATGAAACTTGGCCTAAATGTTGAAAAAGAATGGTAATTTTAACAAACAAAATAAAACCATTTTCAGACAATTTGCTGGATATTCATTTTGGCACCTCAGCATGTACTAAAACGGACCACTTTCAAATGCCTGAGTTGGCTATGGCAGCAAGTAAAAAATATCCAGTCATTCTTCAAAACTGATACCTGTGCTCTGCACCTGAGATATTGCCTTTTGATTACTTCAAAACACATTCAAAGTACGAGCGTAAAATTACGAAACTTAACCTTACAAGCAAAAATTCGAGCGTAAAATAACGAACGTAAAATTAAGAGCGTACTACTTCTTCAGTGCTCACGTGACCTATAGATCAATTTCTCATTGGTATAATGATTATGGCCGTTTTTGTAAAACACGAGCGCAGGTGTAACGCCTAGCCGACACTTTCACCGGAAGCGCCCCCCCGATATTATCACACGAGTAATACATTATTGGTGGTAATGGCTTCAGTCCTCATCGAAAATCCTCTAATTTCCAAGAAATATTGCAATGTATTCTTACAGTAATTTTGTAACTATTTGTCAGAACTTGATGTACTTAGTCGAAAAAGACTGAGATGCATGACATTTATCATTGGCTTTTTCAGAATACAACATGTCATTCGAGGTGACTGTTTGTGTGATGAGAATATAAATGTCACTGTCTTTTTGATCTAGTAAGTACTGTAAACAAGATATTTTGGTACAAGTTCTCATGTTTTTAGTCTCGAGCATATCGATTCTATGGATATGTTTTGAACTGAAAGTAAGACAAAAGATCAAAAACCAAATGAGAAAGCATATTGAATGTAGGCTTACGATACATACGGTGCAGGAGCGAAACTGAGTCTTAGTTTGGGGAATGTCAAACGTAAATTTGCCCAAATGATTTAATATTCCTTTTGAAAAGATGAGATGGAACAGGCGCGTTTGAGCATTTTAACTTTTTGAAGATTTTGAAGACGGATCTTAAACCTTTTTAATCAATTTTTATTCACAATTTAAAACAGTTCCTCAACCTGGCAGGATTAACGCACCGAACATGTTCTGAAAACGTCAAACGGTCCAAGTAACGTCTAGTTCTCTCGCATATCACTGTTCCAGATTTCAACCATTCCGTTAACTGTGCGCAGCTTGTCAGTCTCAGCCTCGTTACGTAACAATTTACCGTTGACGTAAGCAAAAGTTCCAAAAATTGGATAGAAAAATCATTCCAACAGCTACTCAGCCAGATGTATGCAATGTGTGGGTGATCACACTGCTGCACTTCCGGCTGGAAGAATTGTTAAAGGTCCAGCGCATTCTTTGAGAACCGTTGTATTGTTTCGTGCTTTTGATGGAACCCCTTTTTACGGCAAGTTAGTACAAGATAAAACAATGGAACATTTGGAGCTCAGTGATATCTTCAACTAGGCGATGCATCGCCGTTAAATTGATTTATTCAAGTTTGAAATGCTGCTTTTACGTTTAATGTCGTATTTTTAAAAATTGATTGAAAAGGTTTAAACTGCATTTCGGAGTTAGTACAATATCCCAAACTGTTAAAAAAGCACCTTTAAAGTCAAATCGACTAGTACGTTCCTTAAATAAAAGTGAGTTTTCATGATAATAATTTGCGTCATTTAATTGTTTTATTTGAAGTTTTTTTTTACACATTTGGTTAACCCCGTTTACTGAATAACTCAAAGTATTGGCACTACCAAACTATGTATTACCTTCTTGCAGTTACTCAAACAAACTTTTGGAAAGATTATCGCCATTTCAACTGCAAACAACTCGTAACGTATAGAGCGGCAGTTATTGCACCATTATTGCCTCGAAATTTTTGCAATTACTTTCTCTACCTTTTCTGCTCAAAACATTAGTTCTGATTTCGGAAATTTTATGGTATCACTCTAGCCTTTTCCTTTGCCATTAAAAAAATCATCTACAAGTGGCCATACATACATAAACTATTTTTGTGAGCGTATCGAGGGCTTCAACCATTGGATGGCGGTAGGTTTATTCAATATTTTTAAGATTTGCTCAATTTTTAACGATCATGCTTTGTTCTTCTATCTGCAAATGTTCTCCATGTGTAAAAAGATTTTTGTACATAGAGAAGTGCAGAGTTGGAAAAACATTGTTAATGAAAAATCAAAGTTTCGACTTTGTAAGATTTAATTAAAATTACGTTGAAGATTACTATAGTTACGTGTTTTCTAAGGCGGCACAGGTCTCATTTGGCAGTTACGAACAGGGATGTGGTCTATCAAGGTTGCAACGGGGAGGTTCTGGTGCATTCCTGTAGATGTCAATAAATGTTTGAAGATGTAAATCATGTTCTTTTCGTGACATATGCGTCTGCAACTTTGCAACTGACTAAGCAAGGCCGGTGATAGGTTCCAAAAACTGCAGCAAAGGACGTAATTACTTTGTAAGCCCATGCCTGAACAAGGTCAGGGTACGTCATTCCAACAACGTGACTGCAGAAGCACCTTGAATACGATGCGACAAGTTACCAGTTCGGATGCAACAGCAAGCGCGACTTAATTAAGGGTTGTTTCCACACTTAAAAATCCGCCTTACCGCTTTGAAAATATACTGATAAGCAAAACACGCTAGGTAGACGCAGGGGAGCAGTACGTCCCGGCGGCCACGGTTGAGATCAGAAGTCGGCACAAAGATGAGAATCCGGGAGCTCAAGTAATTTATTACACACAGCACAAATGCAATTTGTAAGTCATAAAATTGGCTATAAGTATTGTGGTATTTTGCGTCGCCATTATGGCGATCACTTTTAGACGGCAAATCGCCATTTGAGTTGTTGGTTCTGAACAATGTATGTTTTAAGCAATTCATGGAAATTCAAAACTCGCTTTCACACTTTTTCGCAGCTCCGCGAATCGTAAAGCTGTAAAATTTGTCCCTAATAGATGAAGGAGGATAACTTAAACATCAGATCACGCGTAAAACATAGCGCTTGAAATCATGCCTGGACAATCCAATAGTTCAAGATAGGTTAAGTGGGTGCATATTTTAACCTGTGATACCGTGGTAAATGTCACCTGCATGTTAGTCAATCTAAAGGTCCTCAAGTGTGGGCTCCCACTCGATAATTTGTCGTGCATTTACGTACACTGTGTTAAATTGAGTCTATGTGTATTCGTGGGTACATTCGGGCCGAGATCTCCCAATCATTAAGATGTGGCTGGCTGTCTTCGTCTACGTATTGGTTTCCTTCGTTGCTGTGGATGTCAGTTCATTGCCTTTCAATAACCAAGAACTAACTCCAGAAGAATTTATTGCACAAGGAGGAAACGCTGATGAGTATGCCAATGACATCCTTATTCCTAAGAAGCGTAACGGTATCGAACACCGATCAAACCGTTGGCCAAACGGTGTTATTCCGTACGTCGTCGATAGAAACATGCCTGCTAACGCACATAGTATCCTGCAGAGAGTTTTCGGCCATTATCATCAACGTACATGCATTAAATTTGTTCCGAGAACTAATCAAAGAGATTACGTTCTAATAACAAAACCAAACGACCAAGGTTGCAATAGTTTTGTAGGAAAGATCGGTGGAGCCCAGAAAATGAACCTGCCTGATTGGTGCATCAATGAATTTGGGGCAGTCGTCCATGAAATGATGCATGCCATAGGCTTCCACCACGAACAATCCCGTCCAGATCGCGACTCCTACATTACCGTGAACTGGCAAAACATCAAAGACGACGCGAAAGGCATTTTTTATGTAGCAAAAGGTGCGCTCACATATGGTACAAAATACGACTACGGCAGCCTCATGCATTACGGATCGAAAGCTTTTAGCAAAAATGGAGGTCACACATTGGTTCCGAAACATGGCGTCAGCGTGTCTGCCATTGGGCAACGAAAGGATCTTACTGCCACCGACATCTACAAGATTAATGCCATGTATCAATGTAATGGAAAAACAACCGGTGGTGGTGGTGGTGGTACCAGCTGTGTCGATAAACACGCCAACTGTGGTGCTTGGGCCAGTCGTAATCCCTCAGAGTGTCAGCGGAACCCGGCTTACATGCACCAAAATTGTCGAAAGTCTTGCAACCTGTGCAGCGGGACAGGGTGCACCGACCAACACGCGAGTTGCAGCGCGTGGGCAAGTCGTAATCCATCCGAGTGCCAGGCGAATCCGGCATACATGCTGGCTAATTGTAAGAAATCGTGTCGGGTCTGTTAAAACCTCTGTGAAGTTTTCAACACCTTGAGTTCACACATTGCGGTAATGCCTGCAGTAGATGATTTCATAATTGTGTTGTCTCACATTTGGGTTATGAAAATAAAATAGCACGTGTTGTTCTTCTGCAGCTTATTTTTATTCTGTGTTAGAAACAAAGGGAGTTAACATAATCCTCTTAAAACATTATATACATGTACTCCCCCGGGGTCGTGACCAGCACACGTAACTCGAATCGAAACTAGTCAATCAGACATCGAGCCACGATTGGGTTTTAAAAAATTCTTCCAAAATTGGCATTTAAGCACATACATATAAGTAATTAGCAGTTCGCCTGTGAAACCAAACAAAATTTGTTCAGCTAGAACGCTTCCTCAGTGTCCCACTGCAAGAGCGCAAGCACCTCAACCGTCGAGTTGAACTCGCAATAAGAACAATGCTTCGCAAAGAGCTCTAGCAAGCCACTTTCAATCCGTTCTAGGTTGAAGATTGTTCCGATGCATTATTTTGAGTTCTTGACCTCTCGAAAATTATCAAGCTGTAAATGATATCCTTCAAAACCGCGCTTAGTATTCTAAATGTATTACATTCTTTTCGACGGGTTCAAAATACCATCTCTTTCCTGATTATTCTAGCACACTAGGCCTATCGTTCATATTAAGAACTCCTACACGAGTCTCAGGCTTATGACATGAGCAAAACTTCTCGTAAACTTCGTCAAAATCCCGAGGCTTGCCTATTTATTTTCTCACATGAACCGTAAAAACGATCACTTTGCCGAAAAATTCGAGGTGTGTAAAACTTCCATCCACATGACACAACTTCTGTAAAAACGTGCTTGTGCAATGTAAAGTAAAGACAGTTATATTTTGTAAATAGCGGATACCAGTGTTTCTGGTTCCCTGCGTGTCCGCTCGGGGGCAGAGAACACGCAGGTGTCATTCAGTACTGAGCACGCGTTTTGTCACTGGTTGACGTAACATCGGCAGCACTGGTTACTTTTACAACAAGGACAAGGTGACGGACTGTGAACGATTTTTAGCTTTGTCATGCAAGTGGCGTGGCATCAAATATTTTGTTTCTACAGTAATGTTTAATAGCCGCGTGTTTGAAGTACGTACAATGCACACACATCTAGCAGATTTATCCGGTGTGTTATTCATGCTGTGTGAATACAACGGGACAGCAACGTAAACAAAAGTAATCGACAGTAGAAAAATGCACTCCGAAAAGGCACAGTCACAACTTTCTGATTCACATTTCTTGAACATGAATTAAGCACCGATTTGTGTGTACAACAGACCACAAACTATATCCACATTTACACTTCTTCCATCAGTCATACTAGTTTGTTTACGTAGACCGCCAGCTTTTAAGAATTCGACCAGCCAAACAGAAACGCCGGTGTAAAAATAATTCCCGATGAAATTTAAATGATACCTACGTGTTCACTAGCCCCTAGCGGACACGCAGGGAAGCGCCGCCTAGGTGTAGACGAAAAATCTTGTTGTCACTATCAAAACAAGGCAGAAACTACTGCAAGCCGCCATTATAATTGCATAGTTAATAAAAACGTCAAAGTATCTTAAGCAGTGAGGTAGGCTGGCAGAGCAGGGGCGGTGAAATAAATCGCTTTTGACTGTGGGCCTGCACTCAAAGCAATGCATCGACCTTTTTGCCGCAGTTTGTCACAAAATTCAAAAATGATTTTCGTACGGCTGTAACAATTAGTAACCTTCTTGAGTGGATTGGAAAAATGGCGTTCAGATTGCTGAAAAGTCTCGTTTTGATTTTACTTTCGAATTTTCAGTCACAGCATATTAACTTTGCAAATGGATTCTGCGTTCAGCTCTTCGCCTTTTTACATATCGGTCAAATTGTATCTCGTGACTCTTGAAAACGTCTGGTTCCGAGAAAACAAGCATAAAGACTTACCGCAATATTCAAAATGTCCAGCACAGACAGGAACCGAAGTTGAAAATAAAACGGCCAGAGTGGGTAAATTGTCAACTCAATCGTCAGACTAATGACTGATTTTATGTTAAACGTTCAATTTGCGCTTGCTTGTCATTAAAAAGTATCCAAAAGTATCCTAGGTCATATTGACAAAATACCGTTACACCCCGTATACAAGCCGTAAAGGCTAGATAACAAAGTATCCCAGCAGATGGATCTAGAGAACACGAAAAGGGCATATATCAATAAGTCTATTTGGTCGTGAAAGTAATGGAAATAGTCAGAGTTTTTAACAATAATTGTTGGCTTTTGTCCTCAACCAAGGCTCCGCCTTCCATCAGGTTAATTTTATTATGAACTTAACAGTTTTAAACTGCAAGTAGTTTTCGTAACAAACGTTAGAATCTAACAAATACTCTTTGAAGTTGTAACACTAAAACTTTACAAAATTATTAATGTTTATAAATAACACAGTCAGCAGGACTTCCCCGTGCGTGACCACTGTATTGGCCTTGAGTCAGCACAGCAATTCAATCTCACCGCGTGGCCTCTTTGAGTTGGAATGTCAAGTCCGATCCCGCTGCCGCTGAGGTGGTGTTGCCTATACATGCACGTGAGAGTTGTTTGCATTTGTTTGCTCCAGTGAGTGTACTTGCTGTTTTATTTACGTTGATTAAAACTTTTCGCAACTTACTCTGGCCATATCATTAGAAAGCTCATTGTCAGTTTTTGGATGATTATACCAGAAGCAAATTAGATAAATAATTTAATTGATAAGTAATCATCATTTTCGGCTACCTGACTGGTTCAAAAATTCCGAACACCAAGAGTGTTACCAAAATGCGAAAATTAACAAAGTGTAACACCAATGCAGGAAATGAACCAGAGAGTTTATATAAATGACTTGTTAAGCAATTAGAGAAATAATTTCAATGATTCAAAAGAATTTTTACACTATACAGACGAAGGTTTTAGAATATGGACCCTTTACAGTTGCTGTGGATAATTTAGTACTGAAGGCTTTTACCAAAAGTTATACATTTTTGCGTATTGTAATTGGGCGAATATCTATCACGTGGCTTTGAAAGTATTGTGGACAGCTCATCACACTGGTTGCAGTGTAGGACTTTCCATAAAAGTTTAGACCTAAACTCGTTTCTTCAGAAAGCAAAAGTTAGTGATATCTGAAGAAAGACATGTATGTAGACAATATGAAAGTTTGTTGACCAAGCTATCTAAGGCCAACAACAGCTCACTTTTCAATGAAACATGTATAAAAGAAGGTCTGCTACCTATTATATATATATATATAGGTATGACACTCGGGACTAGGAATTCCACGGGCGTCTCACTTTAGCCGTCCATATCAAACAGTCACAAAACTAAATAAATTTACACAAAACAGGGGCTCAACAAATCATATTAAGTAATTATTCTTTTTTCTCACAGCTTTTACAGTGCCCTGCTCGAGCGAGCTCGCTGTCAAAGCACAAAAATCTTCACAAAAAATCGATGCGTAATGTCTCCAGTGTTTGAGATGAAGGTTAAAATACTAAAAATATTGCGGTGCTGAGTCTGGTGGCTGGTATTAGTGTTTTTCAGACGATAAAATGTAAGGCGTATGACACACTACTTTGCATTACTTTGTGACTCACCCATGAAATATCAAAAATACGTAATCGGTGTTATTAACCAGTCGTATCGTAACACATTCCAGTTCACGCGAGAACTAATGATACTACTCATGCCATTCACTGGTTTCAGGCCGGTACTTGAAAATAATAATTCAGATCAATAATCACAATACACGCAAGCTTCAACACTGTATTGAACAAATCATAACATTTTATCTAACCATGAACAGTGAATAAGGGTCTTAGGTGTGGTTAAAATTTTATTGTCTTGTGCCAAAATATTTTGATTTACAACCCTAAAATTTATGCAATATCTTAAAAAGAGCTCTGATCGGTGAAGTGAACATGACCAAAAGGTTACCAATGGTATCTTGACGGTCCCGAGTTACGGTTGGGAGATAAGCGTAGATGTCGGAGAACACTTTGCAAATCAACTTACGTCACGCGGTATCTATTATCTTCCTGTTGTTCCCTGTGTATCGACATGTGGACGTGAGCCTTACAATCATGTGGTCGTCTCTTTTTCATTTCTAAACTCATTCGTTTTGGTCTATGTCTCTTCAAAAACTCACGGTGTTCAGGGAATATCTCCTGAAGAATTTATTGCATGAGGTGGAAACGCAGATGAATACGCAAGTGACAAGCTTTTGCCAAAGAAGTGTAACGGTGTCCAATATCAAGGGAAACGCTGGTCCAATGGGGTTATTCCGTATGTCCTTGTTGGAAACATGGGTTCAACTGCACGCGCGGTGCTCCAGAGAGCTTTAGACCACTGCCATCAACGCACGTGTGTCAGATAGGTGCCCGCACAGCAACCAAAGGGATCATGTTTTAATGATAAAATCGGAGGGTCCCAGACAACATACCTCACTAAATGGTGCATTAATTCATTTGGAAGCGTCGTTCATGAAATGATGCATTCACTGTTAAATTTGACACTAAAATGAGTCATTGTGTCCTAGACAACAATGCACAACAATCGTTTTTGCAACGCCACCAAAGTATGCAAGTAGTGGATAGGATTCGACCACGAACAATCGCGACCGGATCGCACTTCTTACATTACCGTAGTTTGGCAAACTATCAAACCTGGTTTAAAAAGTGTTTTTGATATTGCCAAGGCTTTGCTTATTTACGGTAAACAATGCGACTATGGTAGCATCATGCATTGGTTCCAAAAATGGTGTCAGCGTAACTGCCTTTAGAGAACAAAAGAGGCTTTCTAAAAGTGATCTTTACAAGATTGCGGCCATGTACAAATGCGACGCGTCTACTGGTTCCGGCGGTCGCGCGGATAAACACGCAAGCAGGAACGCCTGGTCCTCGAAAAATGCTTCCGAGTGCGAAAATAATCCTGCATATATGCTGGTCAACAGCCAGACTGAGAGGTATTGCCTTGTTTGTTGAGCAAGAATCGGTTGCTACATGAAGCTTTCAGGAACTGCAGTTTCTGACTCCCAATTTCTGCAAGCGGTATTGTAAAGTTTGTGGTAATTCGATACGCGCGTTTGAAGGGCGGTAATCAATGCATAAGTGGGTCATCTTTAGAACTGAAAGGTTTTGATAGCTTTTGTCGCACAAAATATGTCTGTGATGCTCCAAAATACTGCGGCGGTCGATTTACTGTCGAGGTATTTNTCAAGCGATAAGCTGACACCAGTAACCCGTGTTGTGAACTGCTGAACAGACTGCGTGTGAAACCGATGACGTCATTGGATAATTTCAACACCTCCGTCTGCCGTCAGGTGTCAGGTAACGCAACCGTACAGTACGTGTCGTTATGGAGTAGAACTACTCGACCTAAATTGATACAAATTAGGTTGTTTTTTGGGTGGCATGCTCCTTTAATTCATTTGGAAGCGTCGTTCATGAAATGATGCATTCACTGTTAAATTTGACACTAAAACGAGTCATTGTGTCCTAGACAACAATGCACAACAATCATTTGTGGAACGCCACCAAAGTGTGCAAGTAGTGGATAGGATTTGATCACGAACAATCGCGACCGGATCGCATTTCTTACATTACCGTAGTTTGGCAAACTATCAAACCTGATTTAAAAAGTGTCTTTGACATTGCCAAGGCTTCACTAATTTACGTTACACAATGCGACTATGGTAGCATCATGCATTGGTTCCAACAATGGTGTCAGCGTAACTGCCATTAGAGAACAAAAGGAGTTTTCTAAAAGTGATATTTACAAGATTGCGGCCATGTACAATTGCGACGCGTCTACTGGTTCCGGCGGTTGCGCGGATAAACACGCAAGCAGGAACGCCTGGTCCTCGAGAAATGCTTCCGAGTGCGAAAATAATCCTGCATATATGCTGGTCAACTGCCAGACTGAGAGGTATTGCCTTGTTTGTGGAGCAAGAATCGGTTGCTACATGAAGCTTTCAGGAACTGCAGTTTCTGACTCCCAATTTCTGCAAGCGGTATTGTAAAGTTTGTGGATCTCGATACGCGCGTTTGAAGGGCGCTAATCAATGCATAAGTGGGTCATCTTTAGAACTGAAAGGTTTTGATAGCTTTTGTCGCACAAAATGTGTCTGTTATGCTCCAAAATACTGCGGCGGTCGATTTACTGTCGAGGTATTTTTAACACAGAATCGTGAAATTTACTGTAATAAGCAGAGTTATAATCAATGTACATGTCATTTTAAACAGGTGGAAAACTCAACCATTTAATTTTTGACACCGTTTTCATTTTTGTTCATTGCCTGATTACCTTTCTTTGCCCAACGCGCCGGTTCATAATGTTTGCACTGTGTGTCCAACAGTTGGCAGGGAAAATGTTGCTTGGTCTTGGTTAACTGAAAAGTAATCCATATTTTATGATTCTATTATTTTTGCAACATAAGTGTTCACTTTGACGTGGTCCTTATAACAAATTGGGCGTAACTGCGTGGATTACATGTAACACACGATTTCAAAGTTAAAAAATTACGACTTCCTAAAATCGCTTTGAAGTGGTGGAGTTACATCGTGTTTAAATTTTCTAGGTCTACATTTACTATGCTAGAGATTGGCGTAAATAGGTTAAGAGAGTTTAGACACGATGTGTCGCAATTAGAGTTGCAGCAAGAAAGCGTATTTATTTTATGTAAATTATAAAACAGTTGTGTTGAATGGGTTGTGACTGTCTGAACTGTCGATAACATTTACGTGTATTGGCAATACGTGTCGCTAACTGTACTTGCTTACTTGACCCAATGCACATGATGAGTTTACAGTGGCCGGTTGCATGAACCGGTCCTAATGGGGCTCAACTATGTGCCCTAAATTTTCAGCGCATTTGCAGACTTTTTTACTCACCTAATGCTCTATTTTATATCACGTTATGTTTAATCTGAGTGCGTCTTTTACATTTCTGTTAGTATTTTTGAAAACTGAGCTCGTGTTTTGATGAAAATCAATACGTAATTAAATTAGGGGCATTACATGAAGGTTTCTGTTTAATTTCATTGAAATTGAGAGTTCGGCGTAGATTTTAGTATCGATATGTATCAAGCAAATACGTGAAGTTGCAATGATGATGAAATCACAGAAAGAAGGACAACCTGTGATTGAACAAAGTCTACAAATATGCTGAAATTTTAGAGAACATACATGTATTTGAGTGTCTGTCAGGATTGTTTCAGGCAACTTGGCACGCGACGATTGGGAAACGGAACGTTTCACCTTTTCCATACTATAGGTCTTTTATCCTTGTAACTTGAGGAGGTTCGACACTGTTTTAATTTATCGCTGATTGTTTTTGCAATTTGGTCTTTGACTAACTAAAAACTACAACAAATTTGGAAATCGCCATAATAATTTTCCGTTACAGCCGGTAAAACTGAGGCATCTGTTGTAAAAAATGAGAAAATTTATATGTGTTTCTGATGCGACATTTCTCAAATCGCAATCATTTTGAAAAGGTTTTAATTTCGCCGTGTTGTGTAAGTCTTATGTTTTAAAGACGATTTCAGTTCTATATCCCAGTTTAGTTCTGATTTTCTCACGTCAGCGTACAAATGAACGTGTTTTTTTCTACTTGACTCCCTCAAATGTTTGCGCTTTGACTTTTGCACAAACGATTACGTCGTTCATAACTTTATGATTTGTTTTGATGCCAATCGTGTTTTCTGTGAAATAAAGACAAAACTAAAGTGTCACAAACTTTGTTTTTGAGCGACTTTAGCTCAAACATCGTCACATAAGAATGCTTGCCAAAAGCGCCGCAATTTCAAGATCATGGTCTGTTATGTGCAATAAGTTAAGTTGACGAGAACATACTAAGGCAAGAAGTTTCTTGTTCAATTGTTAAAAAACTAAAAGCTGCCGTTTGAATTAAGTCATTCCCACAATTGTGTTCGCCTCATTTAGAATGACAGCGATGTCAAAGTTGCTGTTGCACGCTATTATTAAACGACAAAATAACAGACATAATTCAAAATAAACATATTCCAAATTGATCTTTTTTGGAATAGAAATAATTTATAATTCAAAATTTTTCATAAATTAGTAAGCGTCGTAAAACAACGGCTGTTGTAAGGCTATTTAGCAAATTGAGTCGAACCCCTACTGCTGGGTGCGAGAAAGTTGGGGAGAAATATTATTACCTTGTTCATAGACTATATAGTGCATGCACCGCCAACTCCGTATACTTTCAATGGACGAAATCTGTGCTCTTTCGCATAACGTTACGTCATTATTCACTTGCGACACATGGCCCAATTATCTGGTGTTATTTCCGTCAAATACGTCGTCTGCTAATCTTGGTCGGCTGTTGTGTGGTCGGGTGGTTGTAGCATTGCTAAAAGTACTCACGATACCAACAGTTCTACTATCTTAAGATTTTGAACAGCGTTTCAATGCCGAAATTATTTCTTGCGTTGTATTGGACAGTAAAATAAATGTGAGATAATTGAGGAAAGTGGCGCCGCCACTTGGATAGTACGGAAGAAAATGTTGGAGTTGCGAATCTGTTGTCTATAATCTATGCCTCGAATGAGTAGATAAAACATCGTGTCACAGTGGTGGTAGTTGCATCCGTTTCTGATAAAGGCATAAGGCAACAGTTTATTTTGCTAAGATTCATGTAAAGGTCATTTTAGTAAGGTCATGCTTTTAAGGGAAGTCTGTTATAAAGTGCATTTCAGGGGTCCCTGGTACAGTGCCTGAATTTGGGTACCAGAATTTCTAATGGGTGTCTCCGTGGTGTAAAATGGTATTCAAAATTCTCCGAAACGCCAATTATTTGAGCGTTATTTCTGGTTGAAAAACTCGCTTTTGAATACAATATGCCACAAAATCATCGTAGCAACTATGACAGCCTCTTTGCAGGATGTTGCACACGTTGTTGTAGGTGACACCAATTGACTTATCGCCAGGATTGTGACTGACGGCTTAACTGACCAATCACAACGCACCATTCTTGACACGAACACCTTCGTCTGCGTTTCAAAGTCGCCACTTAACCTGACAAACAGCATGTTGTCGGGTAAAGCTTATTTTAGTCTATTTCTCAAGAAATTGTGCGATGAGAATTGTGAAACGGTGTTGCTCTGGCGAGTGTAATTTCCGACAGCCGTTATGCTGCTCGAGAAGAATATCCCGTCATTTTTGGACATCCTTTAAGCCGAAAGGTGATGTCGATAGGTGTAACGATGGATCAAACTGGGCAGCCACACGAGCAGCTGAACTTGGCAATGTTGCTTGATTAATCGAAAACTAAACACAAAAATATTTGTTCAAGATACCGACTAAATATTTTTGAATATTGTAAGAAACCATAGCATTGGACACTATGGTCAGCATTAAGTGGATTTCATAGGGACAGATAGCAGGTACACTGTAGGCATTATCCACATAAATTCTCAAGTTTGACTTGATATAGCAATTTCATAGCTTTGAATTCGCGGTTGCACAGTGTGCACAATTTTCATTTTTTGAGAGACCATATCCAAGTTTAACTGTTTAATGGGAAGACCTCTTACACTGAGTTCAGCCTTCTGGGAACACGATGTAATTATTTTTTTACCAACACTACTCTCAGGTAAACAGTTACGGCCAATTCCGTGATTTGTATAAAGCCCTAGACCTAACGGAGATGACTGCTTGTCTAGGACAAGACGAATGTGTACCTGAGGTATGAACCTGGGTTTTTTTTAATCAAAATGTTTCGCTTGAAGATTATAAAAGCATGCTATCGACTCGACCTATTTTACTCAGGGAATCCCATCTTGTGACCTATTTTCTGTTTGGCGGAATTCAGGAGACAGCAGAATAAAAATAACGATGAATCTTCAGTGATTTTGTTCAAAATATGCTGGAATCTATGACATCGTTCAGATAATTACGACTTTAAGGTAAACATGTTTATATTCAATCCGTCTATGGTCAGTTTTAGGTCTATAAGGATACGAACGTCTGTTTTTGCACATTGAGGTCGGAGTCCCTTCTTGGTGTCTTTCTTCACCCAACAGAAAATTGTAAGTAAAATTACAATAGAAGAAAAAACATGACCATTTGGAGCGAAAGTCGGTACTTACCTCATATAACACAGGTGAGAGTGCAGGGTACACGCAGAACAAAAATATTCCTTCATAAATCAAATAAGCAAATCTCCAGTAAGCTGAACTTTTATTATTTTACATTTGACAAATACTAAACATATTTTAGATGAGGTCAGGCTATATAACCCGTGGTATGTCGACCAGGGTCCGGATTCTCGAGCTTGAAATTATCTTTGGCATTTTTCTCTCATAGTTTCGTGCTAATTAGGGATAAGTGTGTATTAGTCTGGGCTTGAATACATTATGCTTTAAGTGTATAAGTCTCTAATCCTGGTTTGCACTTGGTGAATCCTGATTAACAAGGCTAGAAGTTTGAGCCTGAATTCGAAACCTCGTCTTTTTACTTGAGTTTTTAGTTCGCATTTAGGAATCATCGAGTGCGAACGTGGGACACGAAAATCATATGTATCAGTTATAAGTACCCGACAAATGAGTTCGTACAAAAGTAAAACGGAAAATGTCAAAAAATACTTTCAAGATCGACCTTGAGTACTGGCAACGATTAGACCACGGTCTCAGATGCTTTTCAAAGGACCATATGCAAATCATGACTACCACGATAGTTGTAAAACACAATATGATCTACTTTATTAGAGGGCACTACAACCAAACTGACGGATGGCCTAAGCCAGATCGGTGTTTGTTCCTGTACACTTTGCAGGGTATCCTTGCAATAGATTTGTAACCTAGAACATGTCCGTGCAGTCCATCAGAGTTTGAGACGTCCTTGACTATATGGCTCTCAGTTGTGATAGATTTCACGTAGTTGGGAGAATTTAAGGGGTAATCACCCGTTTCCCCTCCCCTCAAAACCCGCCACTGCAAGTCGTCACTCAAGGAAAATCCATCCTGCCGTGAGTCTCTTGTATACCGTGACTGGTAAATTGTGCGATACACATACATGTAATTTGCTGGCAGTGAATGCCCACAGTGGAACACCGACATCATGTTTTCACCAGGGGTAAAGTTGCGAGAGGGTTCGCTGGACTATTCGATAGTGGAACAAGTAACGGCGCCTCGCTTTAAAATCAATGCCACTTGTGAGCCTAAAACAACAGCAGATGTCTAACTACTGTCAAATATGCAACTGTAATGAACAGTTTAACCAAATCAGGGGTGTAGCCGCAACAGCTGGTGGTATATTATGTTCTTGAACTGGCAGGAATCCCACCATGTGGTGGATAGTCTTTCGATGTTTTCATTAAAACGTAAACATTTTATATGTACATACGTAAACCTTTCTCTTTCCTTTACCTTTTTTATAAAACATACTCGGAACTTGTCCATGCGGTCTATGTACACAACTTGCTTTTTTCGTAGGACAAAGCAGTTTCGCATGGTCTTATTAGTGAAACGTTGAAATAACATGCATACAGGACATCTGAACTTTTAAGGGCGACCATTTTACCTACGTGTCTTTGCACTAGCCTTTTGATTCAAGAAGTGATAAATGGTCCAAGAATGCTACCCGCCGAATCAGAGCCGAATATTCCGCGTGAGTTCATATTTTTCGGCTTTTAATTTCATCCACGGAGCTGTAAGGCACTGTATTGTCGTTGAGAGTGTCGTCGTTATGACAACAGCAATCGTTGAGTACTCCGCTAGCATCAGTCAACCTCCCACGGCAGAGCTGCTTGATGCCAAGAACATTAAACATCTGAAGTACAATTTTGTCTTTTGCAATGTTTGCTTTTGCCAGTTCGAGCAACACTTACATCTTGCTAGGATGTCTCGTACCCAGTTTATACCATATAAAAACCGGGAGCAAAGTGACCAAGGTTAAATGGAAATAAGAAGTAGCCGGGATCAACGTGACACGGCGGGTGCAATCTGACATCACTTCAGTTCACATCACTTTGTTCAATGGGCACGTCACCGAGAAAATGCACAGCGAGCAGTCCCGAAGTAGACCTATGTGTAACTACGCGCACTGTATTGGAGTGACATCACTTTTGCGCCATTTGTTGATATTGGCTCACGTTCCAGCAGTAACTGTGGCTTATCTACTGTTGACTATTCCCTTTTTAGGGTAACTCTGTGAGCCTCTACGGTGACAGTGTCGTAGTTCGTTGCCTCATGCTCGAGACTGGTTTACAAGAGCAGTGTTGGGGAGGCAGTCTGCAACCGTCGCTACTCGCTACTTTAGAACATGTTAATTGTCAAAGTTATGGATCGCCGTTTTTGACAAGTATGCAGTAATCTCGACAGCTGTTTCACACGTTGTTTTGGGTAACAAGAGTGGTCCGTGGTCTCAGTGGCATATGGGTGGATAAATGTCCACAGCACAGTATCCTATTGAACCCTTGCCGAAATTTATCGGATAAAAATGNGGAAATAAGAAGTAGTCGGGATCAACGTGACACGGCGGGTGCAATCTCTGACATCACTTCAGTTCACATCACTTTGTTCAATGGGCACGTCACCGAGAAAATGCACCAGGAACAAAACGGGAGCAGTCCCGAAGTAAACCTACGTGTAGCTACGCGCACTGTATTGGAGTGACATCACTTTTGCGCCATTTGTTGATATTGGCTCACGTTCCACCAGTAACTGTGGCTTATCTACTCTTGACTATTCCCTTTTTAGGGTAACTCTGTGAGCCTCTACGGTGACACTGTCGTAGTTCGTTGCCTCATGCTCGAGACTGGTTTACAAGAGCAATGTTGGGGAGCCAGTCTGCAACCGTCGCTACTCGCTACTTTAGAACATGTTAATTGCCAAAGTTATGGATCGCCGTTTTTGACAAGTATGCAGTAATCTCGACAGCTGTTTCACACGTTGTTCTGGGTAACAAGAGTGGTCCGTGGTCTCAGTGGCATATGGGTGGATAAATGTCCACAGCACAGTATCCTATTGAACCCTTGCCGAAATTTATCGGATAAAAATGCATATAGGATAGGGTTTACGCACGAATTCGAAAAGGCTAAGACATTAGAGGCAATGTGAAAGACTATCCCGTTTGTCGAGGCCTGGGTGTTGTACGCCATGCTCATGAGCACAATGTGAATGGGCAACCAACAGATGGCGAATATGCTCACGATGACGAACACTAAGCGTGTGGCACGCTTCCTCGAATTCTGGGAATTGGGTTGAGCCTTAACGGATCTACTTCCTGGAGATTTTGCGAAAAGCAGACGTTTGAGCATACAGCCATACAAGGCGCACACCAAACACAGAGGTAAAAGGTATCCAAAGACAAAAAAACATGTTACGAAGACCTGGTTTCCGTTGAACTCACAGGAATGGAAAAACTTGCAATCCCCATTCTCCGTGTAGGGCATGCTCTCGAGGCCATGTACTAACACGGCGGGACCATTGACTGACAGCATTACCACCCAAAGGACGCCAATGCAGATTCCTGCGTTTCGCGGCGTGCGTAACTTGAGTGAAGGCACAGCGTAAACGACTGCCAGAAACCGATCGAATGACATCAAAACTAACGTGTAAATACTAGTCCAAGCCGACGTAAACATAGTATAGTTCATAAACTTGCACCAAAACTCGCCAAATGGCCACACAGGCGTTGTATATCTATATGCAGTGAACGGAACACAGATAATGATGAAAGCTAAGTCGGCTACTGCGAGGTTTGTTATAAGTGCATTGGTCGTGTTGCGCATGCTCTGATTCGAGATTACAACAATAATAACTAAAAGGTTTCCAAGGAGTCCGATTGTCACAACAAACGCAAATATTGTTGGCACAATTATTCCAACAAGCCCGGCTGCCTCAGTGTATGCTTCGATGGTTGCATTAGTTTCACAAGTAGGCCTACTCAAGTTCACATCCTCCATCTTGGACTGTCGAATAAATCTGAAATGAAACGAAAAACATCATCCTTAAAAGCATTTCCTTCAGGGCTAAAAGTTTGTGGATATTTTGACTTGTGAAATCTTCTTCAACGCAGACACCCGGACCCCTTGACAACCAAATATTAGCTCAGACTAAACTCGAAAACTGACCTACCGGGACACGTTTCTAGTACCTTTGATTTTTTACGCGACGTGATTGGTCAATATTAAAGTCACGTCTTGAGAAGTTTTGCTGCATGTAATCTTTGTTCTGTGCAGGGAGTTTTCAATTTTTGCCCGACAAATCATTAGGAAGATGCCACTAGTCCGTAACCCTTAAATAGTTGTCGCTATGTACATGTAGTAACTAAAAGCTCTTTCTCAGTAATTTTGAGTTTTTACCAGATCAACTATGAGGTTGATAGTTGATCTTTTCCGATTTTATAAGAAATATAGTTCTCACGATATTTCGCACACAAGGCCAAATCAAGCAAACAGCTCGTGTGTCTGATAGAGATACAAAGCAGCGAGCGTAGAGAGGGAAACAAATCTCATGACAAATTGTCATTGGACGGCCAGTGCCGGACATTGTTGTTTCATAGACCGAAACGGTCGTGTGCTACAGCAACCAACATTGCAAATAAACTTTGAAGTTGGCCATATTATATTCCCTCCCATTTACGTGGACTTTCCAAAAATAGGCCCATTGGGAGATATTCGGAACACACCGAAGGTCAAAATATTGGGTCTTGTTAAAACTTTTTGGTTCATTGTAAGTATTAGTAATTTTGTACATCTGAGCGTTCGTGAATTTTTTAAGTGCAATGATCATATGATGACTGATAGATATAGATTATTACATGGCGAAGTCGTTATCCCGCGTTATCTAGAGCCCTCGTGGATTTTTGTAGAACTATCACCCTCGGGGAGTTACGACTGAAAACATGTAACAATCTAATTTAACCACATACTGAACGAGAAACGTTGCAATGAATCGATCTACCTTTCTCGGCTCGCCTCGGCTTTGTAACTACTTTCTATGTCAGAGGTCCGAGGTCGGAGGTCGTGACCTTTTAAGAAAATCCGAGCTATTTTTGTCAAATAATGCTTTTACTCAAAAGCAATGGAAAATTTAAACAAAATAGAAATAAGTGAACCTATAAATTAAGGTTTAGCAACTATTATAGCTTAAACACATTTTCCCACGCTAAGCTTCGACCGGGAAAATATCGTCTGCTAAAGTAGGTTACCACTAGTAACTGAGTACAATGCTCAAGTCAAAGGATTCCGACGACACGATACCCGCATTTAAATTGTAGATCGGTGATTTACAAGTGAGAGAACACGAGAGAAAATTTTCACTGAATTAAGATATCGCTTTTATGGAAATTATACGTCTTATTTTTCATAGCGTATAAATGTCAGTACAATGCCCTTTGCTCAACACGCGATTGTTGCGCGTGCTCATGAAAGGAGAATGCCACCCGATTTAATTAGTCTTTGTTACCGTCTTAATCGGTCTATAACCACATCGTCTCGCATACGGTCGACCTTACCTTGCCGAGAGGTGTCGCGTTAACCTGTGAGGAAGGTGAGAAACGACGCTAGCGACGTCAGTGGTGCATTGGCAGAGTGAATGCCGCTATGTTGCGGTGCATCGTTGCCACTTGTCCGAACTATGCAGCTGCGAGGACAGCTTGTATATTGCCTTTCGACATCCTCGAGAGTCCGAAATGCTTAGAAAGAGGCTCGCGGTAGTGAAGAATGAAAAGTACGCAGTAAATAGCAACTACGAGGCCGTGAAACATCTCCGTGTCTGTGGCCTGAAGTCGTTGACAGTGAGTCTGACGCCATCCCGGCTTACCAAATTACTATCCATACGTTCCGTTGCCTGCGCTTGTTCACGGCGCCTCTCTAGTATTTATTCATCACACTATTCCGGTTCGAACTGATAGTCTGTGAAACTTAACGATCCGCCTGCAAAGTCTTCGTCGGACGAGCTCTCGTCTAAGTCGGGATTGCGAGTTGCCATGTTGACGTTTATTACTAAGCGTTCTGTTCCAAACTGANGGCTCGCGGTAGTGAAGAATGAAAAGTACGCAGTAAATAGCAACTACGAGGCCGTGAAACATCTCCGTGTCTGTGGCCTGAAGTCGTTGACAGTGAGTCTGACGCCATCCCGGCTTACCAAATAACTATCCCTACATTCCGTTGCCTGCGCTTGTTCACGGCGCCTCTCTAGTATTTATTCATCACTCTATTCCGGTTCGAACTGAATGTCTGTGAAACTTAACGATCCGCCTGCAAAGTCTTCGTCGGACGAGCTCTCGTCTAAGTCGGGATTGCGAGTTGCCATGTTGACGTTTATTACTAAGCGTTCTCTTCCAAACTGAATTATTCTCATCGTAACCAATCCTTATATAAAACTGAAACAAAGCCTGTCTCATTAGATGCAATTTGTAATTCCTTTGGAGTGTTTGTGAGTGCAAATGATTTGAGAAGCCAGCAATGAATAAATTACTGCGTTACCGGCGTTAGGTGATAAAACTAATTGACCGGACACCGAGGCCGTATGAAACAATAACTTGATTTCTATCCCACGGCCAGGTGTTAGGGTAATCTTTATTTGCATTTACATTATTCAAATAATAATTGTCAATGTACAACTTCTGCTCTGACGGTTCTGTGGCCAAATCGGAATCTGAATTCGCGGCCCTGACGAGTAAGTAGATTTGCAGTTTCGTGGCTAATTCACGAACATAATCAGGTGCACATTACTTCTTCGGCTAACTAGTATAGCATTTGACTGGAACTTTAGTTTCCAACTTTGGCTGGTTTATATTCGTGATGTCTTCAGTCCGGCCGCGACGGGCGTGATCGGGTTCCGAGCTACTGGTTGGGATAACGAGTTAGTCCGGCCGCGACGAGCCTGACCGGGTTCCGAGCCACTGGCCTGGATAACACGCGTTTTGTGTGTTTAGAACTCAAAAAGTCTAAACAGCACAGATCTAGGTTCTCCTGTCTGTATCTTACGGAAAACTTCAAATTTATCTCCGAACAGACTCCAAACTCCTGCTACGGCCTTGGCCTGCCGAACTTTGTGTGTCCAAATACCAATAATTCCATAACTGCGAAATAAAACAACAGGTCTTTATGAGAACTCGGTGTATTTTTAAGGGGTTTACATCGAAATTTTATGATTTATTGGTGTTAAACGATGAATTCAAGCGATAAGCTGACAGTAACCCGTGTTGCGAACTGCTGAACACGTTACGTGTGAAACCAATGACGTCATTGGATAATTTCAACACCTCCGTCTGCCGTCAGGTGTCAGGTAACGCAACCGTACGTGCCGTTATCGAGTAGGACTACTCTATCTAAATAGATGGAAATTAGGTTGTTTTTTTGGGTGGCATGCTCCTTTAAGTATTTTATTTCCACGTTCGATGACGTCAGCCTCTGAGTGGTGTAGTGGTTAAGTCGGCGACTCGAAACTCTTGAGGCCCGGGTTCGAAAACGGCCTCAATACTGAGATATAACTAAATAGATTATTACACGGTTGTATCTGGGATTCGACGCTAATATTGTGGTATAACTAATAACCCGTCGGGCGATAATTCTCCAAAATCCACTCGGGCTCTAGATAACGGGGGATAACGACTTCGCCATGTAACAATCTATGTTTCATTACCACCATTGGAAATTCTTTAAACGCATCTTCATGTGTAAGTTACTCAAAACAACTTCAACTGCAGTACGTAGTAAATCTTGATCAGCCGTTTTTCAGGCCTTCGATGCTTTATGTCTTAGTTAAAATTGCATAAAATGCACACTAATTGTCATAATCTCTGGCCAAAGAAGATATGTGTCTTAGATATGTAAAAATCAGCTATCCATAAATACCTGAAACATGTTTTTAAAACATCTAAATTGCTGATTTTCTCGTTATTTTAGAGTGAATCGAACTTTTCTACAAATCATTGATTTAACATTGATCAAAAGACTCCCAGTGAATCATGTCTGTTTGACACAAGTTACATTTAAGTGCATGCATTTTACTTCATCATAGTGTTATCGTTCTTTTGATGCATTCGTCAAAACTTGTTAAAAAGTCATAGAAGCGTCATCGTAAACAGCTGCTCGCCTGCTTAATTTCACATCAAGAACGTCTAACCCAGGCACAAAACAATCAAGCGTGATTCCTAAAAACAACTTCTTCAGCAACCTCCACTGCGTTTATAAGCACGCGCATTTCGTATCATATACAATGTACGGTGAAATTTGCTCTTGAATTCACATCCAATCGATGAAACTAACTGGTTTACAAAAACGTAATCAGAAGTCTTCAAGACAAAACGTTGATCAGCCCAGTGACCGCAACGCACGGTCTGACTGTGTTCGGCAGTGCAGGACCTTTGATGATCCGGCAGGCGTAAAAAATCCATTCACATTTTCAGGTTGGCGTCTGCACCCATACACACAACAAAAATCTCGTACTACCACCCAGTAATCATGGTAATTTTACATATATTTCACCATACAAGCAGGCATTCTCGTCTGACCACACAGAACCAAAGTAGTCGATGCCCCTTCGATTGCAGTCACGCTATGTCTCGCTTTTAGTGCTTCCTGGGCATGCGCATTAGGTAGGTAAGGGGCTCATCTTTTTTCATAAACAGTTACGATGACCTGAGATGTACTTAAATGGTGCCAACATGTTAGAAATGCATAAACGTATGCATTTGCAAAATGGAACTGGGTCTCCTAAATCGAACCCACAGGGAACCTGGACAATCGTATCAGGTGAGGAGAGATACAAATGATCTGCGACTGCGTGAACAGGTACCATGCTTGTAGCTATACAAACTATTCGTCGAAATTCCTTTTTATTTACTTTACGACTTTTGAAATGTACGAGATTTTGCCTAAATTTAGTCAGCATTGACGTTGTCCAATTAATTTTGGAAACTACTGTACGTTTGGCCCCAGACAAATTAAATCGACACTGTCCTTCCTAAGAGAAAGGTGTCATTTCATTTCATTTTATTTTCCTGTCATTATTAACGTTAACGATACATTTTGACTCATTAGATGCCCACGCGCTGTACAGTACAAGCCAAACGTACGCAGACGAAATGACCCAGAATTACCCACCATGACAGCTGGGCGGAAGTCGAATTCATCGTTACAGCAGTCTTCTCTCATGACCGAGAATGAAGGTAATGAACATGAAAGTTAATAAGGTGGCCAAGCCATTCTGCAATTCGAGTTTTTCCGCTCTAATAGTTATTACGGGCACAGTTTGCTCCTAACGGGAAAACGGGGGTATTTTGTCTGATTATTGTAGTCTAGTACTGTGAAACTTAAATAAATCATGTACATGTTAGCATGGAATTTTCAATACATTGAAAATTGGGGAGTCAACCGCCCCCTTGTGTCTCCGTCAGGATTACGTCAGGAATTCGCCCATTAAGAGAATGAGTGTCGCCCGGGTCAGCAGATAAAGTTTAGGGTGGCCAACAATACTGTTCTCCCATAAGTTACTGACAAGAAAAAATGACAGGGCCTTATCAACTTGTCGGTGTAGTGAGTCAATTATTGCAAAACTGCACACATTAACTCAGTAAAGATCATACTTTTTAAATGTAGAATTCCTGTAGAATTTGGTTTTTGGCTTTTCCCAATCTGCTATGAATTGCGCCACGTGACCACGTCTTTTTAGTGGAATTTAACAAAATAGCAAGGTACATTCACAGAAAAAACAACTGTATCAATATCATGGTCAAATTTTGTTTGACTTAGATGTTCAAGATGAAGTCTCAAAAAACGCTTGTACACTATTCTAAATTATAGCTTCGTTTTCGATCTATGCAGCTTTTGAGTTATTCTTAAAAAAATTGTAAATATCCTATTTTTGATAGCCCTTCATGCAAAACTGGAAAACTTTTAAAACAATAATAAACAGCGTTTTTGAGAGCAGTGTACACTGTATAAAGAACGGTATATGGAAGTTTCATGTGAATCCGATCTGCCAGTTTTTGCGATACGGTGTTCCGAAATTTGCCAAATTTGGACATTTTTCGAGTGTACAACGGAACCTTAAAGTCCTTCTCGCAAACTGCCCATGTGGTTCCAGTATCCGAAAATACTTACTACATAAATTCTTATTTTCAACACCCTTTCTTTATATTCGTTTCGCCTTTCTTGCCAAAAGCGATTTTTTAACAGTATTTGACCCTTCTCTCTGAGCGTATGATTACCGGTTGTCATCGGTTATTTCCGTACCCACATTTCCGGCTCATCAGTTCAGGAACTTGTCCTGAACGCCGCCATTTTTCCTTGTAACTGAATGTGCTATGACTTGCTCGAAAAGTCTTCATTATTTTGTTTTATTAGTAATATATCGTGATTCGTTTGCATATGTAGTGTATTTATAGTTTGTAGTTAGTGGTCGTTGATTTTTTTGGAATGTTACGCGTACTTAGTATGTTAAAATAGCATCGGTCTTTAGTTCCTTACGTAGGCCGGTCGAACCTAGGAACCAATATGGGTCGAACCATTTTTTTTCGGTTTTATTTTTCTCCTCGTTTTGAAAAAGTACTTTGCTATCATCGGAAAGGTAGTGCATTCTATTCAGTAAAAATCGAAAAAGTATCAAAATCGGGGCAAGCACTGTAAAGTTATTGCAAGTTTTGTGGCGAAATTTGGGTCACTTTGTTTGGATCGCGTCGGCCATATTGGAGGACAGCGGGATAAGTTACGAGTTTAAAACTTTGTGTAAATTGTTTTCGCCAACAAATTACGGT
>NMRA01000002.1:876715-895137 GCA_002633005.1 Phoronis australis | reverse complement strand
TACAGGCACTGCTCCAGTCGCACTGACGGCGTTTTCTCGGCCTGGGTTCCTGAATGAATTGTACTTCCGGGTTCGCGGGAAGTTCAAAATGGCGGTCTTTCTTCGGGTGCGAATCGTGAGTGGCGCGTTCATTTAAACTTTTTTCGAGTACGGATCGTGTATTAGTTATGGGGTAAGTACTTCTTGGATCCTTATAACATCCTCTAACCATGTAATAAGGGTTAACAACGCGTGAGAGAAGGACTTTAAGTGGTGTAATAAAAATTAAGTATAGAACTAAAAAGGTTTTTATTGAAATCTGCTTAGAATATCAGAATATAATTTAACTTCATTGGAGATACGTACAAGTGCATGAATGTTCAATTACGTTCAGTAATAGTTGGCAGCCTGCAGTTTAATTTTCTTTTGGTTTTAGTTTTAATGCGTTTTCCAAAGTAAACATACACACTAGCCAGATGGCTTTAACTTGTCATCTGATTTGTCTTGTGCCATGTCAACAAAGGCCGAAATTTCTAAGCAAGCAAATGTCTGAAGTTCTTTCAAACAGTTATGCGCAAAACCTGTAATTTCCCTTAAATTTTGAGTTTTCATTACAGTTAAGGCAAGGCAATATCACATGCATTCGGTTAGAATTAGTTAAACAAAAAGATGTCTCCGACATCACCATCAGTTAAACCAGTCAGAGGACATTTAGAGAGGTAACCCAATATTTGTAAGTGGCCACCTCGGCTACCATCACAACGCAAAACTTGACACGTTGTCCCTGAAGGCCGAAAGCTTTTTAAGAGATGGAACTCAAAAGAAAACAGTTCCCATGTACGGCCACGTTGGTGCATGGCAACATTGTGACCAGTGTACACGTAACTGACGGGTCTATTGAATTTTGCCGAAAAATAGCTAAGTTATTTGGAAAATGCCCAAGCAGTTTCACTTGATGATGTTATTATGAACAAATATGACGACTTAAAAATCAAGGATAGTGTAGCACTCGATTAAAACTGAGTCGAGCGGACAACCGGTAATAAATAATACAAATGTATCAGCCAGTCCCTTGAAAACTCGAAGTGAAAAGCTCTCACTAAATAGCATGGGAGACTCGCTGGGGTTGGCATTCCAGTTCCTGTAGTTTTATGATAAGCGGGAATGGCACTTATATTCCGCCAAAAAAGCATGCTTGGTTCACTTTGAAACTTGTGTCTCAGTATTCAAAGAAAAAAGACACTGCCCGTATCAGTTTCAGTCAAAATCTCAAATTTTAAAAAAGGCAAATTCAAAAGCACACAAGCGAAGTTTTAAAGGCTGTGTATTGGCAAGTGAGACATAATTACCTGATAATAACGCAAAGAAGCACCGCTTCCGGCACAGCTTTGGGAAGGGGAAATCCCGTCCCTGCAGTATTGAAACTGGTTTGAGCTGAGTAAAAAAGAAAACAAGAGCAACGCGGAGAGTTGAAATGTGCCCACGACTGCACCGCAAATGCGGTGTGCTTCTAGGGGTGTTTATTTGTATCATAAATACAACACATATCCTGCAGGGGGTTTGGGAGTTACAGACAGCCATAGACGCAAAATACTGCCACTAGGAGGCGCCTCAGTAGCGAGTCGTCCAAAAATCCTCATCAGCCGTCCTTTTCACAGTAGAAACATAAAAGCCACTTTTCAAAATCGTCTTTAAAGTGTTTGGTTGATAGAGGAGCGGACGCCAAAAACAGACTAGAAAACTGTAAAAAGGGCTACTAGATGTCGCAAAATACGTCGAATCCATCCAAAAAAGGGACATGTCATCGTTTCTTTAATAAAACGCTCTTTACCAAATTTTATAAAAATCCGTTAAGGAACTTAAGAGGGAAACAGAAAAATGAAATTGCCTCTAGGGGGCACACCGGTAGTCCGATCTGTTGGAAAGTCGTCGTCATCTGCTCTCAACTTCATATAAATAATACAATAAAAATCCTGCAGATGGTTTAGGAAATACAGCAATGACCGTGAAGGCCCCAAAGAAGTGGAAGTCGATGGAAAATCATCGTCAGCGGTCCTCTTCACACTAAGAACATACATGCCAATTTTCACAATCATTCTTAGAGCTGTTTGGTTGATAAAGTGGCGGACACCAAAAAAAAAACTCGAAAAACAATAAAAATGACCATTTGGTGGCGCAAAATACCTCGAATCCATCTGAAAACGGGATGGTGTGCGTCATCTCACTAATAGATGCCTATCTGCCAAATTTTATGAAAATCTGTTAAGGACCTCTGAAGATTCCGTGGCAAACGTTAAAAAAATAAAATTGCCAATGTATGTGGCACACCGGTAGTCGGATAGATCCAAACTTCGTCATCTTCCGTCATCAGCTTCAAAAAAGAACATCTGTCAAATCTCACCAAAATCCTGTGAGGAGTTTAGGAGATACCGCTGCTGACGCTGGACTCCGGACGCCCAGACAGAGATGACGGGAATATGCACCCACGTATAAATATGTGGGCGCATAAAAAAGCACATCACTTTTGCTCTTCTCACGTGTTTTTGAAGTAGGCAACTAAAAATACCGCACTACCGCATCAAATTTCAAGGTCAGAATCAACTGTCGTTTTGGCTTCACGTATGGCGCTATGTAAGAATAAGTCATGAAGGATTCAATGAACCTAGATGTATCTGTGCAAAGAATTCTTCTTTCTACACAATCGGCATTTGCGATTTTATGTAAGCGACCATCTAACTTAACTAATCGCTCTACAATGTAGTTTGAGAATAAACTTTGATAAACCAATTAAAAATGGATTAATAAATAAGTCAGGAACGTATTGGTGATCGATATTCACGTCTAAGCTAAAGGTGCCGCAACGTGGAAATGACAAGTCACAATTCAAAAAGTGGAATCTATAAAGGTGAAACCGAGCTGTGAGAATGACACTGAGAACGCTCTGAAAACACAAGATGGCCAACCGCCTTGAAGAGCTCGGTGTAAAGAAATCGCACATGCACCCCTTAATATTCTTGACACGAGATTGCCAAGTGTTGAGATCTTTCATGANACGCGTTTTGTGTGTTTAGAACTCAAAAAGTCTAAACAGCACAGATCTAGGTTCTCCGGTCTGTATCTTACGGAAAACTTCAAATTAATCTCCGAACGGACTCCAAACTCCTGCTACGGACCTTGGCCTGCCGAACTTTGTGTGTCCAAATACCAATAATTCCATAACTGCGAAATAAAACAACAGGTCTTTATAAGAACTCGGTGTATTTTTAAGGGTTTTACATCGAAGTTTTATGATTTATTGGTGTAAAACGATGAATTCAAGCGATAAGCTGACACCAGTAACCCGTGTTGCGAACTGCTGAACACACTACGTGTGAAACCAATGACGTCATTGGATAATTTCAACACCTCCGTCTGCCGTCAGGTGTCAGGTAATGCAACCGTACGTGCCGTTATCGAGTAGAACTACTCTATCTCTGAGTTGATGCAAATTAGGTGGTTTTTTGGGTGGCATGCTCCTTTAAGTATTTTATTTCCACGTTCGATGACGTCAGCCTCTGAGTGGTGTAGTGGTTAAGTCGGCGACTCGAAACTCTTGAGGCCCGGCTTCGAAAACGGCCTCACTACTGAGATATAACTAAATAGGGTATTACACGGTTGTATCTGGGATTCGACGCTAATATCGTGGTATAACTAATAACCCGTCGGTCGATAATTCTCCAAAATCCACTCGGGCTCTAGATAACGGGGGATAACGATTTCGCCATGTAACAATCTATATTTCATTACCACCATTGGAAATTCTTTAAACGTATCTTCATGTGTAAGTTATTCAAAACAACTTCAACTGCAGTACGTAGTAAATCTTGATCAGCCGTTTTTCAAGCCTTCGATGCTTTATGTCTCAGTTAAAATTGCATAAAATGCACACTAATTGTCATAATCTCTGGCCAAAAAAGATATGTGTCTTAGATATGTAAAAATCAGCTATCCATAAATACCTGAAACATGTTTTTAAAACATCTAAATTGCTGATTTTCCCGTTATTTGAGAGTAAATCGAACTTTTCTACAAATCATTGATTTACATTGATCAAAAGACTCCTAGTGAATTATGTCTGTTTGACACAAGTTACATTTAAGTGCATGCATTTTACTTCATCATAGTGTTATCGTTCTTTTGATGCATTCGTCAAAACTTGTTAAAAAGTCATAGAAGCGTCATCGTAAACAGCTGCTCGCCTGCTTAATTTCACATCAAGAACGTCTAACCCAGGCACAAAACAATCAAGCGTGATTCCTAAAAACAACTTCTTCAGCAACCTCCACTGCGTTTATAAGCACGCGCATTTCGTATCATATACAATGTACGGTGAAATTTGCTCTTGAATTCACATCCAATCGATGAAACTAACTGGTTTACAAAAACGTAATCAGAAGTCTTCAAGACAAAACGTTGATCAGCCCAGTGACCGCAACGCACGGTCTGACTGTGTTCGGCAGTGCAGGACCTTTGATGATCCGGCAGGCGTAAAAAATCCATTCACATTTTCAGGTTGGCGTCTGCACCCATACACACAACAAAAATCTCGTACTACCACCCAGTAATCATGGTAATTTTACATATATTTCACCATACAAGCAGGCATTCTCGTCTGACCACACAGAACCAAAGTAGTCGATGCCCCTTCGATTGCAGTCACGCTATGTCTCGCTTTTAGTGCTTCCTGGGCATGCGCATTAGGTAGGTAAGGGGCTCATCTTTTTTCATAAACAGTTACGATGACCTGAGATGTACTTAAATGGTGCCAACATGTTAGAAATGCATAAACGTATGCATTTGCAAAATGGAACTGGGTCTCCTAAATCGAACCCACAGGGAACCTGGACAATCGTATCAGGTGAGGGGAGATACAAATGATCTGCGACTGCGTGAACAGGTACCATGCTTGTAGCTATACAAACTATTCGTCGAAATTCCTTTTTATTTACTTTACGACTTTTGAAATGTACGAGATTTTGCCTAAATTTAGTCAGCATTGACGTTGTCCAATTAATTTTGGAAACTACTGTACGTTTGGCCCCAGACAAATTAAATCGACACTGTCCTTCCTAAGAGAAAGGTGTCATTTCATTTCATTTTATTTTCCTGTCATTATTAACGTTAACGATACATTTTGACTCATTAGATGCCCACGCGCTGTACAGTACAAGCCAAACGTACGCAGACGAAATGACCCGGAATTACCCACCATAACAGCTGGGCGGAAGTCGAATTCATCGTTACAGCAGTCTTCTCTCATGACCGAGAATGAAGGTAATGAACATGAAAGTTAATAAGGTGGCCAAGCTATTCTGCAACTCGAGTTTTTCCGCTCTAATAGTTATTACGGGCACAGTTTGCTCCTAACGGGAAAACGGGGGTATTTTGTCTGATTATTGTAGTCTAGTACTGTGAAACTTAAATAAATCATGTACATGTTAGCATGGAATTTTCAATACATTGGAAATCGGGGAGTCAATCGCCCCCTTGTGTCTCCGTCAGGATTACGTCAGGAATTCGCCCAGTAAGAGAATGAGTGTCGCCCGGGTCAGCAGATAAGGTTTAGGGTGGCCAACAATACTGTTCTCCCATAAGTTACTGACAAGAAAAAATGACAGGGCCTTATCAATTTGTTGGTGAAGTGAGTCAAATATTGCAAAACTGCACACTTTAACTCCGTGAAGATCATACTTTTTAAATGTAGAATTCCTGTAGAATTTGGTTTTTGGCTTTTTCCCAATCCGCTATGAATTGCGTCACGTGACCACGTATTTTTAGTGGAATTTAACAAAATAGCAAAATACATTCATAGAAAAAACAACTGTATCAATATCATGGTCAAATTTTGTTTGACTTAGATGTTCAAGATGAAGTCTCAAAAACGCTTGTACAGTATTCTAAATTATAGCTTCGTTTTCGATCTATGCAGCTTTTGAGTTATTCTTAAAAAAATGTAAATATCCTATTTTTTGATAGCCCTTCATGCAAAACTGGAAAACTTTTAAAACAATAATAAACAGCGTTTTTGAGAACAGTGTATAAAGAACGGTATATGGAAGTTTCATGTGATTCCGATCTGCCAGTTTTTGCGATACGGTGTTCCGAAATTTGCCAAATTTGGACATTTTTCGAGTGTACAACGGAACCTTAAGTGGTGTAATAAAAATTAAGTTTACAACTAAAAGGTTTTTGTTGAAATCTGCTTAGAATATCAGAATATAACTTAGTTTCATTGGAGATATGTACAAGTGCATGAATGTTCAATTACCTTCAGTAACAGTTGGCAGCCTGCAGTTTAATTTTCTCTTGGTTTTAGGTTTAATGCGTTTTCCAAAGTAAACATACACACTAGTCAAATGGCTTTAACTTGTCATCCGATTTGTCTTGTGCCATGTCAACAAAGGCCGAAATTTCTAAGCATATGTCTGAAGTTCTTTCAAACAGTTATGCGCAAAACCTGTAATTTCCCTTAAATTTTGAGTTTTCATTACAGGTAAGGCAAGGTAATATCACATGCATTCGGTTAGAATTAGTTAAACAAAAAGATGTCGCCGACATCACCATCAGTTAAACCAGTCAGAAGACATTTAGAGAGGTACCCCAATATTTGTGAGGGGCCACCTAGGCTACCATCACAACGCAAAACCTGACACGTTGTCCCTGAAGGCCGAAAGCTATTTAAGAGATGGAACTCAAAAGAAAACAATTCCCATGTACGGCCACGTTGGTGCATGGCAACATTGTGACCAGTGTACATGTAACTGACGGGTATATTGAATTTTGCCGAAAAATAGCAAAGAATTATTCTTACTACACAATCGGCATTTGCGATATTATGTAAGCGACATCTAACTTAACTAATCGCTTTACAATGTTGTTTGAGCATAAACTTTGATAAACCAATTAAAAATGGATTAATAAACGTATTGGTGATCGATATTCACGTCTATGCTAAAGGTGCCGCAACGTGGAAATGACAGGTCACAATAAAAAAGTGGAAGCTATAAAGGTGAAACCGAGCTGTGATAATGACACAGCGCACGTTCTGAAAACACAAGGTGGCCAACCGCCTTGAAGACCCTGGAGTAAAGAAGTCGCACATGCACTCCTTAATATGCTGGACACGAGATTGCCAAGCGTTGAGATCTTTCATGAAACACAGTTTTGATTACTTTTTGATGTGCCAATCGTCGTCTTGTGATTACGCATGAAACAGTGAAAAAGAAACGATAACAAAGTGTTGGTAAGCACCCAGAGTGCTTAGACGGTATACCTCTAAGGGTGCTTATCAGTTTCGTGTAGGGAACACAGAGACAACAGGTAAACCACAAGGCGTACATGGAAAAGTCAGCACTGAAAACGTGGTGTTAACTCTACTTTCAAAATTGACGTCAAATCAAAAAAGTATCAAAATAAAGTTTTCAGCATTTGCAACAAGGAGATTAAACCTTGCCACAAAGGGACACAGAACTACACATCCAAAAATTGGGAGTTCATAATGAACAACCACGAGGTATGGCAGACATAAAGGCAGACACAAAATGACGTGATGGCACAGCATAGGTTGCAGACAACTAGTACTCATGAAGGGGGTGCCGCACTAAACGAAATGGTACGAAAGTCGAGTGGTACCGGCTGAATGCCGTCACATACCTCTGTGTTAAAGTTTGTTGAAATCCGTCATTTGGTTCACTAGATAATTTCCAGAAATACTGTTCCTCCCAATAGTACTGAAAAAACGGTTTGTCGAGACCAAAACTGACACCATGGGGTGCTGCATTGAAAATTGATTTGCGCCGGTGTATAGTCGTCAAATACCTCCGTCTCAAACTCCATTGAACTCCGTCAATTGCTTCTCAAGATATCATCGACTGATAAATCCTTGTGGAGACCAAAAGGCCACTAGATGGAGCTGTAGAATAGTCGAAACTGTCCGAAAATCAACGTGTGCCGACACAATGCTGTCATAAATGTACCTCAATGTCGACTTTCATTGAAACCCGTGCCTCGGTTCTCCAGAAATCATTCGAAAAGCTTTCTCCCAAAAACATTAAAATTCCCATCCCCTCTGGCGTACACTGTAGATTGAAAAGCGACTTGCATCACCCTAAGAACGGGCGATAAACTTGCCGTGCCAAATTTCGTGTGTGAGCACGGATCTATGATCTCTCGAGCAGATAACTAGAAAAACGACAACCGAACAATACTGGCATTTGGAGGCACTGCAGCGACAGAAATTGCCCCCAAATCGATTGGTTCTTACCGTCACTTATGTTTGTGAACATTTTCATTGAAATCCGTCAATTGGATCTCTAAATATCCTCCGGAAGTGCTCTTCCTCCCGAAAGTACTGACATAGCCTCTTGCGGAGGCCAAAACAGCCACTAAGGGGTTATGCGGCTGTCAATTCCGCCTGAAAATCACTTGGGTTTGAAGTATTGTCGTCACGTACCTCTGTGTCAAGTTTCGTTTAAATGTGTGTATTGGTTCTCAACATGTAATCGTCCGAGAACGACACATACGTCAGCGTCGAATTTCACTTACGTCAGTAAATTAGTTCCCAAGTTATCGTCTGAAAACGACCTTCATCACAAAAGTGCGGCTGAAAAAGAACCTTGTCACAGCTAAAACGGCCACTAGGTGATGTTGCAGTAGTCGAATTAGACCTGCAATTAACTGGTGCTTGCGCATTGTCATGGCATACCTCTGTTTCAAGTTTCATGGATATCTGTCCGTGATCGGCTTTTTGGATATGATCCGTCCCGCTGACTCCGGGTAGCGTCGTAGATTGAAAAGTGGTTTGTCCCGTGATGTCCTGAACGTATCGAGATCAGACCAGAGGTTTTTGAGATATCGAGCGGAGCCCCATCCACAGAATGCTCACGACTAAAAGAGCATCTTGTTGAACATCAGGCAAAGGAATTAATTGGACTAGCCCAGGGAATGGTGAAGTGGGTTCAACGTGGGAGAGGTGCCGCTGACTAAGCTTTTTGTCTGACTGGTCAACTGATCATCTTGACAGATTACCTTAGACATGACCACGATTTCGAACTTCAAGTCTGCCTGTGGCGTTTCCCTGAAGTGGCAAATATCAACTCACTCTAAGCAAGTTTCAAACGTGAAGCGCGACCGTGTCGCAAATGTTTTACCTGGTTTTCAGACTGATCTTGGCACTAGAACGCACGGTAGTTCTACTTAAATTTAGTTAGATGACTCCCAAAGGTGACAAATTAATAATGACAGTCAAGTCAGGTAAATGCAAACCATCTGCAATCCCTTCGGAATTTGCCTTGCCTTCAAATAACCTGATTATATTTTGAACAATGTTAGGAAACAGTCCACGTGCTTGAAGCACATACAGGTAATTACTCGAAAGAAACCTTTTAGTCAGCAAATTAAATATTGACATTTCGATTAATGATGAATTGTATTAGCATCTGTTTTCTTTAGATGTAATTTTAATTCACCAATAAGACATTGCATTTGCAAAAACCATTTCCATTTGTAGTTGAAGAAACCAATGTTTTTAAAATGCACTATTCATAGACATGCGCGCACCCAGGGGGATAGGGCTCGGGGGCTCGAACAAGCCCTCCTTATTTGGCGAAGTGGCCAAAAAGGCTCGTCTCAGAGACACAGAAACTCCGAAAAAAGTAGAAAACGAGACAAAAGTCCATTAAAAAGGCAGAAGGTGTTACAATTCGGCGAATGCACAATGCATAGCTCTAAACGTACCGTGAATCTTTGTAAAAGGTCAACATTCTCAAAAATTCGAGCACCCCCATTTTTATGCTGGGTGCGCATGATATAATTTCTAACATCACGTATATCGAAAAAATGATGTAACCTAGAGAAATTGCATTTGTGCCACTTTCAACTTTAACTGGTATCATCATACATGTGGTGAAGGAGCTACAGAACCGAAATACACGTCCGCTGCGAATACCCGGTTCACTAAACAGTTCTCGCGTATGGGTTCGCCGATGTGTTCCATCATCATTAATATAAACACTAGGACCACCAAAGCACCAGTATCAGTAACATTAACACTAACAATACCAGCGGCGGCGGGCGGCAGCGAAGGCAGCGGCGTCAGCGGTGACGGAAGCAGCAGTTACAACTATAGCAGCGACAGCAGCAATAGGAGCAACAGCAATAGCAGCAATGACAATATGAGCAGCGGTAGCAGGTCGCAGCACCAGCACTATGTGTTGAAGCCCAACCAGTAGGATCAGCAGCAATAGCAACTGCCGGAGCAATAGCATCATCATCATCACCAGCAGCAGCAGCAGCAGCAGCAACAGCAGCAGCAGCAACAGCAATAGAAGCTATAAGCACTATTAGTAATATGCCTTCGTCAATGCCATTTAATGCTATTCTGGTTGACAACACATATCAGTTCGACATTAACAATTCCGAAGAGATTATGAATGAAATCTACTTACAGTTGCACTGTTATCAATATCTCCTTTTCATTCAGTGCTCAAGTAGGTCTCTTGGGAGTGGTGTCGATTTTAGCCGGTAGCGGTACCCCAAGTAAGTCTTGCTGTGATCTCTGGTTTCCTGAAATAAGAAAGGACTTCAATGAACAGAACAGGCTTCTCGACTTTGCCCTGACCGTGAAGCGACGTGACGCTACTACCATTAACTCTTACCAAGCTAAGTCCCCAGTGTGCGTTCGTTGCTTTGCGTTGATGTAGTTTCCTGCCAGCTGATATGTTTCTACAACTGGGACATGCAGAACAATTAGTTCTACGTTATGTGTGGTAAATCCCAAACGCGACTGAATTAGAAATTCTGGAGACCGAAATTACATACATAATCTATTCAGAAGTACAAAATACAGTTATTATTCAGAATTTATTGATGAACAGCATGTACTCTACGATAAAAAACATATGTTTCACTTAAAGCGACTGTAAATCCATCTTTCATCTAGTTCAAACGAACTGTCAGTTCTTTGGAAACTCAGAAACCGCTTCTCGCCTGAGTAAGTAACAAATAGGAATCGATTTTTATAGCGCAAGGTGGAAAAATGAAAAACTCACTTCTTGTAGGTTTATAGTAGCTTTAACGTGTAGCTTAGCAGTGTTATTTAGCAATCCCTTGACATGCGCGCTTCTAAGCACAGTATACTGTCTGATAGAAGCTGTAATACTTTTATCAGAAAGATCCCTCCTTTCTCAGATCTCCTCAGATTATAAAAACTAATGGATGCAGATAAACTCGTCACCGGATTTAGTAACTCTGCGTGATCAGCTCATGATTACAGCAGCTGACATCTGATCCAGACTAGCAAGATGAAGAGTGTCGCTCCCTTTCTCATGGGTTGTTGTCATTTCAATTATCTCAAAGACAAACGCGAAACCAGCGTTAATAGTTATTGAGACAGGTTCCACACTTGTGATTTCCGACCGTCAAAAGTGCCTTGATTGAATCATCTTCGGTGCACTCTTTCATGTAGGAAGTCTTTTTTCCTTACAACTACATCAAAACACGACAACCATTTTTGGGCCAATGCGTGACCGGATGCACACACAATACAATCATAGAGAATGTCTTATTGGTCACGTGATCCTGTGATTTCATTTTTCTGTGACAACAGACAGTTAAAAAGCGTCCAATCTAACTGACACAATACGCATATACTGTACAGGTGCTCATACATAGTGTGAAAGAAACAATTTCCTGAAAACAGCGAAAGCGACATTTTCCGTTTAATCTAATCAAGTATTTTCCGAATCGATCTTGAACCTTTGACGCATTTCAGCATTGTTTATCTCATAAATTAAGTTGTAATCCGACTTAAGTGAAATCCGATTGTTGTTGCAACAGCACGTGTAATTACGGGCTACTTTAAAAATCTCTTTTTAATTGCGAAACTCCTCCGAATATGTAGCATATTAATAAACAACCTTAACTAAAAAAATCAAACAAAGCAAACATCTATTCTCTTAGCTGACGTTACCATAACACTGTTAGCGCGTAGGTTGCGCTTAGTTAGCTAAAGAGCTTCACAGCATTACTTCCCAGACCTTAAAGCAGTTCATAGTTTTGCTCATCTGAGCTTCATTCTGGCCAGGCACGTACACGTTTACCTAATTCACTTAGACGAACAACAATCATACAGCTTCGGTCAAAAACAAGTTTTATTTGATTTAGCCGTGTTGGTTATTTACGGATCGGTGTAAGACACGGATTTTAAAAATGTCAACATCTTTTAAAATGTCCAAACAATTTATACGCAGTTTTACAGAAAAGGCTTAGACATGAACCGCACCATTTCGGAAATATCAGTCGTTCGCGAGCCTTCGTGCAACTTCCTACCACCAGATAGAGCCATCCGAAAACATGGAATTGCAAACGAAATACCCTCTAGGCATTTTCGCCCTTTGTGCAGCCATATTGACTATTGAAGTTTCAGGCAAATCCTCCAGGGAATCGACGAGGGACGTTCTCCGACTCTATACCCTTTCTTGCACAACTGACAACAACAATTTTATTCGTGCTGAAAAAGAAATACCCAGATGCATTTGCATTTAACCTGCTCTGCATTCCTACACCATTTAAACGAGATTACCAATACACAACATTGTTTGAACTCACACGTCTCCCTGTCGGAAATCACCGCACCAGACTATCCAAATAACTTATCGCTAAAAACAAGTGCAGCCTACTTGCTTAGCGACGTTTCGTAATGTGTGATACTGACCAGTTGTCAGTGCGCTACAAATCGTTATGTTAAAGCAAAGATCTCACGCCGTAAATGTGTCGTAAGCGCTTTTTGCTCATCACGCCGTGGATTACCAAGGATTAACATCATTGTAGCACATTTTCGAGTATCAAAAGTAATATGGTAAACCGTATACCGATGTCAAAGCTAAGGATTTTAATATTTGCGGTATTAGAGAAAAGCAAAAACACAACGGGGAAATTAGCCACGCTGATTTTTGCACAGAAAAAGAACGGCCTGCTCTTCTAAACTGGTTACGAACAGCTGCAACATTGTAAGAGGATACATGTACTATCATTCGAAATTGCAGTGTGTAAACTAGGTTTTAATCTGTAACCGCGCTCCCACATTAGATACATAACTCTGTATAGTCGGGTCGGAACAGGGGGTGGGGTAATTTAAAATATTTGAAATCCTCGTGGCATGTATTTACCTATAACCCAGCAATTAGGCGCATGTGCCTAATTGCAGGACCGAGCCTGATTGCGGGACTTAGGCACATGCGCCTATATGCGGGTCATATGAGTAGAACTTGCGTTGATTTCAAGTTGGTTCTCTGGATAAAGGCGCACCTTAAATGTTTAAAAAAACTCCTAGTTTGCACGTGGATTGTAGTGTAAATTCTTTCAAATGACATGTTGCCGAAGAACCGGCACTGCTTGGCAGGAAAATAACAAGTCTATGGCAATTTCAGTCCCTCCAGCTCTTGGTTTTCGATCTCTGACCTACGCTTACATGTATACCTCGATCGACTTAGGACTCGTACTCCGAATCCACGTCGATCACTACATTGTACGTCCTCGGACGTAGACAGCGAGTCAGACACGGTACATGTAGATTCTGATTAGACGTGAAAGCCAATGCCACGGTAGTAGAAAGTCAGGTTCAACAATCACCTCAATACTATATTGGCAAGTTCTTCAAAAGTATAAATTGCATCTGGGATATAAATTATTCGCTGAATGATACGACATGCTTAAAGGTTTAAATGCTCTTTTCTCACTAAACTTGGTGTCACAGACACGAGTGGGGTGACAGTTTTGTGACAAAACACGGACTATGCGGTTTCAAGTTGTAAACTTCAACAAACAAAGCCAAAAATAAACGTATGTAAACCTTTTTGTAGAGAAAATTACCAACACAATTATTGATCCAAACAACAACACTTGTGAGATGTACATGTAGGTTTACTGGACATTTTGTTTGAAAAACGAAGATTTAAACATCACTCAAGTCATTACTAATTTGCATAATACATTGAAGGCTGGCGCTCCAGGGCATCGTCATATTCAGATTACAAAAATGATAAATTTTGATTTTGTCCAATGTGGCTTGTTTCTCCGCCGTATTGCAATACACCCCGGAAATATGATGAAAACTAAGTAAACATGATTGTAATATCTCTTACAGGTAGAGAAATACGAGGTCTTGAATGAGCACGAGTGCTCTTTGAAGACCTCGCATGTAATGAATAGTTTCGCATGATTTGCGTGGAAGATAGTAGTGTCCCATTCAGGCAGGACGTGAAGTGCTAAGCACTATAAGGGATATACTGCCATCCCTTAGGCGTACCAGACATCTTCCTGAAATGTTCACACGACAAACGTTATCACAATCGAGGTAAAACAATGATTCACTCGACCGCTCGCGCAGGCAGACTATATGAAAACGTCACTTCCGTTGTAAGACACGACTAAAAGAATTAAGGGAAGCCGTTATTAACTGAAACATATGTGTGGGATAATCAACGAACCGTATTTTTACTAAAAATGACATGAAACAAGGTAATTTTGCTTTCTCCTTTAACGAATATTTAATAGAGGCAGGATAACAGTTGTGTTCCTGGAAGACACACCAATTGCCCTGAATCGGCTTTAGGAGGCATGTACGTGTACATGTAGCAATACCTGTCAGATCTAGACGAGTCAGATATCTTGCATATTTCCGCCACGAGATCAATCTCTCCCTAAGTGATTGTTAAAAATATTTCATCATTGAATATTACCCAGATGCATAGACTTGAAAATATTAATTAAATTAATTTGACGGATATCAGAATAAATTGCAAAGCAAGGCACCAGAGTCGAAAATTGAGCGTTTACCAAAGTTACTCATAGTTTTTATGAATGTAGGCATTTCCACTGTTACCACACCAAGTATTTCTATTGTGAATCTAGTTTACTACAAAGATACTCAGGCGCCACGTCATAGAGAAACATAGCTAAACATGTCGTCCAGCTTGAGCCAGCCAACAGTGGATAGAGTTTTTGAGCCTTGTATATTTATTTGGCTGTAAAATAGTTTTTGCCGACGAGTTTCGTATTTTTTGTAAACTGGATCCGTTTCCATTATTACAAGAGGTCCATACAACGTCACAATATCTTAAATGAGGCAAAACTAAGGCTTTGCACAATAGATTTAGAACGTCAATAGCCTAACGCGTTCTTTTTTTAAGAAAGTCAATTTTCTCAGACACTTTAGAACAGATGAAATCAACATGTGTGTCTACCACCTACGTATTTCAGATTTCCAGAGAGAAATTTTTAGATAAGTCAGCGGGTGCTGAAAATTTGAACTTCTAGTGAAAAAGATTACCACATACTCTTGGTCTAGCTGTTTAACCATGGGCGGCGCAGCACTGAAAAAAGTGGGGGGCTAAAGCCCCCTCAGCCCCCTCTGGTGGACCGCCTATAGACCATGTGCGGCATAGCACTGAAAAAACTGGGGCTATATCCCCCTCTCCCCCCGCCTCCTATGGTTTGCCTCCCATGTTAACGCTTAAGGCAAGTCTGTGTTGTCTGCTAACCGCTGAGAAAAAATGAAACAAGTTAGTGTTAATGGTATTTTCTACTTCCAACTTTGAATGACAGCATAAAACGAAGCGCCATCATAGGCGTATGTAACAAGTTTGCACTTGTCAAAAGCATTAGTATAATTGTTGATTCCCTCGAGTGTTTCTTCATCTGTCGACCCTGCGTTCAACTGAACTTTAGGACTGGTTACATAATCTTTGGGCTTTTCAGGAATTGTTAATATGTGTTTTTCCATGGCATTCGCCGATGTCTAAATATAACGAACCTGTCGTCGCTAGGCAGAGGGGCTTGTTCCCAGTTTTCGGAAAGATGCAACAGACGTGACGAATTTGAAATACGCACGTACATAATGTGGCAAAAATGAAAGTGTGGCCTCTTCCAGGGGCACTAGTTTTTGGTCCTAATTCCCTACTTTCACCTTATATGTCATCTGCGCATTNAGATGAAATCAACATGTGTGTCTACCACCTACGTATTTCAGATTTCCAGAGAGAAATTTTTAGATAAGTCAACGGGTGCTGAAAATTTGAACTTCTAGTGAAAAAGATTACCATATACTCTTGGTCTAGCTGTTTAACCATGGGCGGCGCAGCACTGAAAAATGGGGGGCTAAAGCCCCTTCAGCCCCTTCTGGTGGACCGTCTATAGACCATGTGCGGCATAGCACTGAAAAAAGTGGGGCTATAGCCCCCTCTCCCCCCACCCCCAGCCTCCTGTGGTTTGCCGCCCATGTTAACGCTTAAGGCAAGTCCGTGTTGTCCTCTAACCACTGAGAAAAAATGAAACAAGTTAGTGTTAAGGGTATTTTCTACTTCCAACTTTGAATGATAGCATAAAACGAACCGGCATCATGGGCGTATGTTACAAGTTTGCACTTGTCAAAAGCATTAGTATAATTGTTGATTCCCTTGAGTGTTTCTTCATCTGTCGACCCTGCGTTCAACTGAACTTTAGGACTGGTTACATCATCTTCGGGCTTTTCAGGAATTGGTAATATGTGTTTTTCCATGGCATTCGCCGATGTCTAAATATAACGAACCTGTCGTCGCTAGGCAGACGAGCTTGTTCCCAGTTTTCGGAATGATGCAACAGACGTGACGAATTTGAAATACGCACGTGCATAATGTGGCAAAACGAAAGTGTGGCCTCTTCCAGGGGCACTAGTTTTTGGTCCTAATTCTCTACTTTCACCTTATATGTCATCTACGCATTTCTGAAAGATGTATAATTCATGTAAAAAAGTTGTCCTACGCATTGACGCACTTTACATGCACATGAAACTAACCTGAGACTCACTGACGGTTCTTGCTATCATTACACACCGTAACTGCACGGAGGAGACTACCTTCTACACTGCAAATCGAATCATGTGATCCATCATTGTAGTTCTTCAAAGACCAACTTGGATTACTGTTCAAAGGAACTTTTACATTGGCGCACTTGACAACAACCATTCACTCAACGCGTGATGCGTTCTATTTCCTCTCCAATTCGTGAGACTGGGGAGTAATGACAGTATCCAATGATCACTACTTGAACGTCATGTGTCCCCTAAAACGGTATGAACATTTGGGCCTGTGGACTCGCGTATCACTCCATGCTGAACTCCCCGTGATAGGAATAAGTAGGAAATCGAAGACGCGGAAAATACTAATGACACAGAGTCCTACTCCAGACACTCATTTGGAATCATTGTAATAAACTAATATTTATAAACATCTATCTTTGACCTAATAATAAAATGGTTTGAATGCAACGTCTGTCTCAATATTTTTCATGAGCATGTCTAAGTTGATGTATAGCCATCATTAACGTGCCTAGTGAAATTCACATAAAAATGCATTTATTGGAAATGGCGGCAGCTAATTAACATTTTTTTCTCATAGTAATGGAGCGGCAAATTGTTCGCTCTTTGATAAGTGAGAGAGCCGTGAAGTCATGTATACCTGTACTTTAGCATATGTGGAAACAATGAAGAATAAGTACCAAGCACTACATCCATGATAATGTGTGTACGCTAAAAATAAACGATGACATAGCATGGCATCTGCAATGTCAAAAACAAGAATAATAATAATATAGAATGCTAATTTGAAGGACTTGGCTAAATGTGACGACAGACAATTAGTGTGTATTATTTCAGCGGATCCATAAATACTTACTTATTAACTTATAAGGAAGAGATTTTTATGACTCGTCATAAATCAAAAGAATTGTTTGTCATCTGTATACTGATCATTGAACTGTCATCTGTACGCTCGTCTGCTTTTTGCAAAATGACGAAACAACATCAACGTTAACGAAACACATCAGGAATGATAAAACCGATAAGTGATGTGATATGGAAAAATTATAATTCTTTTCTGGTCCTGCTTGACAATTAAACGTTTCAACGACTCCAGCCGACTTATTCAAGCGTCTGCGACACCTGCAGCCGATTTCATAAAGGTGGTTTAACAAGACCAGGTTTAAGACTTGAACCTGGTTTTCCTAAACCTGGTCTAATTTTAGACCTGACGTGCATTTCACCAACATGGTTTTAAGAGTCTGAAAGCCTGGTTTTGCTAAACCAGGGAGCTGGTTCAGTAAAACCAGCTTTAAAGTATCAAAGGCATCCCCACTGTGTCGAGTTGGTTAAACCCAACAAAGAAACTATTGAAGTGCCTCAATGAAACCTTGATCACGTGGGTATACAATGGCATACACTAGTAGAATCAGTACACTGGTCTAAAAGTTAAACCACCTTTATGAAATGCAGATTATCTTTAAACCTGGTCTAAATCCAGTTTAAACCAGGTTTAACTTTAACCCACCTTTATGAAATCGGCTGTTAGTGTTTATTTTTCGCGGCTGGGGGG